>NW_019774625.1:215464-239733 GCF_001039355.2 Lingula anatina
GGGGGGGGGGGGGGGGGTAAATGGAGGAAAACAAAATAATACAAAATAGTATTCTATTAATATGCCTGAATGGATAGTGTTTCTTCAAGACCACATTTACAATAAAGTTGATCCGCCAACTAACAGGCCCTTTGATCAAATATGGCCGACTCACTTGAATGCTTTCCGCATAACCCCAGATATTCATTGTCTATTTGGGGATAACGCTGGAAGCTTTCAAGTAGGTCGGCCATGGTTGATCCGAGGATCTGTTAGTTAGCGGATTAACTTTGTCCGGAATGCGCCCTAAGTGATCAGATCTAAGTGAACCAAAGAAACTAGGTGGCTATTGGCGTGAAGTAATAAATAAATAAATAAATAAATAAATAAATAAATAAATTTACCAAAAACCACGGATACAATCGTAGGTATGAGCATATTTGATTTTACCTCATTTATGGCAATGAGCCAATGTCCAGTTATGTAAACCAATTGGTAAAAAAACACTGGACCGCATAAAATAAGAATCAACACGTGATCATGAATAAACTTATCTATGGGCAAGCAGAAGGGGTTTTTTAAGAATGATTAACAGTACCTGCGAGCTTTCACATTATTCTGTTAATAGAACTTTGTGACTAATCTCAAAAAAATTCTAACTACAGCATATCGCTACGTGCAAATAGGAACATGATCCTAATTCTCTTATTTGGACTTTAAGAGCAAACTCCTAGGAGTCTTGAAGAATGCCTCTGTATCAGTGCGACCAGAATTATGATCCTGCTAATATGGCATCACGAGGATGTTCCAAGAAATTCTTAGTAACTTCGTTACGTTATAGGGTTCACGTTAACATGTTTGTTGAAGGCATTAATTGAAACAAAAGAAAGAAAGTAAGAAAGTAAGAAAGAAAATGAATAAAAAATCTCTAAACGACCGAAGTTGACACTTTTCCTCTGCCACTAGTATATACGGCACATATCGAGTGAAGTAATTACGCGCTTACTGAACTAAATCGTCATCTGTCACGCGCCCGTCAAATACAAACGGATGAGGAGTTCTACTCGATCTGCTACGTCGCGTTCACACCGGATCTTTTTTTAATCGAAATGTCTAGCGTTTTATTATACACTGAAGTTACAATTTTTTGTCTTGCTCCCAGTCAGGATAGGACGGCTAAATTTGATACGATTAGATCACCACAGGTAGCAAATCTAGTCAGTGCTTTGCTAACCATATTGGTAAGTACGGTGACGTTTCGATGAACTTCATTTTATGTTTTAAAGCATATGTGCACCATGAATCATTTAAATGACGGCACATTTTCCACGTTTAGCTTCCTTAAAATGCAGTTTATTAATATTTGGCATCTTAAAGACTCTGTGGCGAATCGAATCGTAGTGACTCTTCACAAAAGGAAATAGAATTAATCCTAATAATTGAAATCTCTCACACGCTGGAATTCGAACTCTCTAATACCGTTTATCCATCATCAGCCCTTTCATCCTCGTTCAAACAAACATTTTGATTTATCACACAAAAAATAAAAAAAAAATCTAACGGTGGACTTCCAATTCCAATTGTCAGATTTTAGCACCTCCTTTTCAACTCTGTCGGATACCTGATGACAAAGGGGGTCGAGAGAGGCAATTTTCATTAAGCAGCGTCTCCTGCCATAAGTTGACCGATATCAAAGAGACGCGTGTCTTTCAGGATGAGATAATCGATTGGCCAGTGAATCAATTAGCGTTCTAAATGCCAAACGGACGCTTAGTCATACCGGTACTTGCATAAGGACCTTTTTTTCAAAACCAGTATTCGGTCTAAGTCGGGAAATCAAATTGGATTTTAAAGCACCGATTTGCATCTAAATATCTCTACAGGTGTCATGGTTTAGAATAGGTGGGGATTTTAACGTGCTCATATGTCTTTTTGGATATCAAGTGTTGGTGGTCAGTTTTAGACTAAGGTACAATTAAGGTCGCGGTCCGTAGGCCTAATGTC
The DNA here is from genome assembly GCF_001039355.2 of Lingula anatina. The sequence goes on from NW_019774625.1 coordinate 217,448, forward strand.
TTTCGGTTAAATTTTCAGCCTTTTAGACATTTTATCGAATCCGACTCTAACACTTCCAGTCTGGCTAATGGAGTAGAGACATGAGAAAGCTACCACACTAACAAATTAAGTGTGCTAACAAATGTTTGCATTGTCAGATCAAGGGACAGAGAATACACGCCTTATTTCCTTCTTTATGGTCGCCATACAGTTACTTGACTTGGGGTTTTTAAACGTTAAATACGAGATGACAAATGCTTAGACAGCAAACATACTGGAGATGTTCTCCCAGAAATTTACTCAATCGCCCATTAACTTTAAAACTATAAAACAGCACAACATATGTATATGCGTTCGATTAATGTAGTTCTTTACAACTTGACATTTCTTTGCCCCCTTTTTCCTGCTGCCCAAGGTGTTTTTTAGAAACAAATTCAACAATAAAACTATATCTCGCAACCCTTTAGGTGACTGACAAATTGAACTACATAAGAAAAATTGTATGATTATAAAAATTAAAAAAAAAAAAAAACTAAGAATGTGAAAGTCATGGTCAACGGCTTGCGTAAGACGTTGGTGAGTACTTAAGTGAATACAGCTTACTGTCTGAAAAAAAACACAATTGTAATTTCATAAGTTTTTCTTGTATTATGTGACTCAAGTACACCATTCTTTGAGAAAAAACCCTGATAATTTGTGACAAAATAGAGCACGTTCTATAGACGTGACAATATTTCCTTTGAAGCTCCGAAAGTCAAAATATACCAATCTATGTGTTGATAAATACTCTATCAACTTATAAACTATCCATTCTATAACTAACACAACTAGGACTAAGGAAATATATGTATAGTGCGGAACCACACACGGAAGCCAATGTCGGCAACAGATGACGAACAATTTTATTTCTTTCCTATCCCATTTTAAACGTACACGCCGTATACAAATCGAGGCTTTGACAGCAGGTAAAAATCAATACATTTTCTAATATCCATTGTTATCGAAACAAAATACATCATACAGAAGCCTTGACAGATAAAACGCTGCTGCGCGTCTCAACCAAGTGCCTTGATGACGTCATGGTTGTTTACCATCCTCAGAAACAGACTCTACTCAAAGTGCCCTGGCGCGTGTATTATTCCCTCTCTTGTTTTATATTGAATTTCCCAAACAATTAAGCGCTGCAACACGACAAGTACATAGGGTGAGATGTGTTTCAAAGCTGCAAATATCTCCGTTATGAGATAATTGCACTTAATTCGAGCGTTTTGACAATCGATATGCAGCGTGTACAGCATCATGTGGGCCAGCATTTAATTCCATTTACATGCTGTGAATAAGTAAGTGAGAGAGGCAGAGAAGAAGAAGATGATGACTATGATGAAAGAGAGAGAGAGAGAGAAGAGGAAGAAGAGAAGAAAAAAGAAGAAGAAGAGAGATAAAAGAAGGAGGAGAAGAAGAAAAAGACAAACAGAGAGAAAAGAAAGAAGAGATGAAAGAAGAAGAAGAAGGAGAAAAAGAAAAGAGATAAAAGAATAAGAAGAAGAAGAAGAAGAAGAAGAGGGAGAGAGAGAGAGATCTCCAGTGTGGTGCAGATAGAATCCGTAACTTCACGCTGCCGTTTGCACTCTACATAAGACTGACTACACCTCTACCTCTCCATGTTATGAGGTTTATTCAAAGTCAGTTAATTGTACCTGCGACGGCGTTCAAATAGACGACCCAATTGCAAATTAAAGCATGCCTTGTTCTTGAAATAAAAAGAACCATAATCATAATATGCAATAATATCCAGATAGCAAGTGTCACATTCAGTTGTATGTTGTAATGCATCACCGGCATAGATACAAATACAACAGTTGAGTCGGCGGTGAAAGGATCAATAAAAAGCTTTTAACGCGTTAGGCCCCTAAAGTCAGCGACCAGGGACAGCTACAGGCAGCCAGTGCAAGCGATCAGCGGCCGGATACGACGCAGTGGCGCGGCTGCAGCATCTTGGCTGGCAAGGAAGAAACGCACGCACGGATGGGTAGATGGGAGAAGAGGTTAGGGATGGATGAAAGAAAGAATGAACGAATGGTAATATTTATAGATGAATGGAAGGTGGACAGACGAATGAAGAATGAGAAATGGACGAGTTATGGCTGGATGTATAGATGTATGGACCGGAAGAATGGCCTCAATTAATTTAATTTACTATCTTCTGATTGGATAGATGACTAGTTTGCCTCACACTTTCCATCTAAATTCAATCTCCCGCATCCCTGTAACCGATCCAGGAATAAATTACTTACTGCACACAGATAGGATTGATATAAACCGTTTGTATACATGGTATATAATAGTCATCAATTCAACTACCCGTATCATACACTGTACAACCGTATCATTGGCTGTTTTTCACAATGTTGGCTACTGCGCCACAAGTAATAACATATTGCAACTCGAATAGCAAGGAAAAAAATTAAAGAAGAATAATGAAACCCTCGCTCTTTCAACCTGTCATTGGTTGCATTGACTCTGTCAAAAAGCTATTGTAGGCATAAATCCCTTCTTTTCATCAAAAATAAATATTTGATAGCTTGAATCAGCGCTGACAGTTGCGCTAATGGCGCTGTGTTCGGAAGGGCGGACGGGGCGGGAGAGCGGACAGATAGATGGATACATGGATATATGGACATATGGACAGATGGAGAGGAAGAAAGGGTAAACGAACGGATAACAGGGTGGAGGGACAAACAGGTGGATACGGCTGGTCTGGATGGGTGGATGTATAGTTGGATAGATGGATACACGGATAAAGAAACGGATAAATAAATTGATATAAATTAATAGATCAATAATGGATGTACACTGTGTGAATGGATTTACAATTATCAGTCGGATATAGGAATATATTGGTGTACTTAACCCTCCTCTGATGAAATAAAAATTACAAGATCAGGACGGATATGGCATCGGCTTGCAAGGTGTGATAAAATGAAAATGCACCTGGGGCCTTAGACCTGCAAAAGGTGACATCACACGTAAAACCAGGTGTGCTCACACCATGGCGTTTCGTGTTGCCCCTATATGCCGTAACCTAAATTGACTATTTTGAAATTACGCACTGAATACACCCCTTTAATCCAGCGTTCTTTTCTCCTAATTACTGCCTTTATAATGCTGAATTATTAATTCGGGTTATGTATCATATTTCTCTATGACCGCTTGCCCTACAATATGCACAACGCTAATCACTATGGTAAACGATTTTTCTCAATTGATCAAATGCCATTATCATAATATATACATTTCCATTATTTAACTGTATGTACACAACGCGATCACCCCGTTAAGGTTTTGGAACTAATTGCCACAAATAGTTTCATTCCCTTCGCTGGCCGATAGCATTATATTTTTTCTGTTTCTTCTGACAATTAACTGTTTCAGCGGGGAAATGAGTGACTGCGTCCCGATATATATCAAATTTGCCTTAACCGCAAATACCCATATGGGGCTAATGCAAATATTACCATTAATTAAAAAACCTTATCAACCATTCTCTAGCCTCCGTACTGCTTCTGTTGAACTCCAGTATTGTACTTAACAATAACATAAAACCAAGGAAGCGCGTTTAACAAGTGCACAGTTTAATTTAAATATGACGTGGAAGTTTATCTTTACCTCGTAAGGTGTCGCATTTGAAACAGTCATCCCAGAATCCACTTAGTGCGCTGTAAAATTTGATAAACTGTGCATTGAACCAAAAATGTCCCAATCAGGTTAGGTTCAGTCAGTCCAATCTTTTATCTACATGATAACAACATGACGAGTCGCAGTATCTTTGTTGTACCACATACAAATGCGGAAATACTGTATATGCATTGTCACGTACCAGCAGGTTTATGAAATTTCGCGTTTGCAAGCGGCAATCACACACACACACACACGCACACACACACACACACACACAGTCGCGCGCATGCACACACGCTCAAACATCTTGGTGTCACGAGCCATTTCATCAACAATAAATTCAGCAATCCTCCTAGGAAACTATACGAAAACTCACCATTGTGCTTTGCTTCGAACGCTCGCCTTCAGACTAGACACTATATTAGTACCTCTGTATTATCAGCACTTAAGGCCGCGTTGCAACCAGATGTTCATCCGCCAATTAATCCCTGGCGTATTGATATTCATTTATCTTCTCTCTGTAGCTTTGTCCTATTGATTAACAAGCCTGGGATTCAGTCAACAGTTAATTCCAATTTATTTGGCGGATATTTGCGGTAGATGACTACGTTTGATAAAAGCAGACGACAGGGATTTAAACGCAGGCGAACTAACGTAGAACAGCAGACGATCAGCGGGACCTCTCGTCTTTTTTTTTTTCAACATTGTATCCCTGCGCCTGTGTCGCAGTGCGATTTATGGTGATGTCACTCATATCTATAATTTGATTAATTATTAATACAGCAAGATAAAAGCTTAATCAACTCTTAATCTGAATAAAGACCTTTGTTATTGTGTTGAGTTAATCAGCCATGTTATTTTCCTCCCTTTTCTCTCTGCCTCCATTTGTCTGGAATATAATATTTAACTGCGCCTTAAATCATCTTTTTTGATCTTGGAAACACAATTTTAATATTCAGTGACACGTAACATCTGACAACACACTATCCATTGGGGAAAAATCGCATTTTTGCTCAAAACAAAAATGCAAAGAATAGATGTAATCCTAGACCTTAACTCGGTATAGGCCAAGATAAGAAAATATAGACAACATTTTCAAAAATCGTTTTGATTTTACCGCGAGATAAACGATTGGGTATGATGATAATAAAACACAAGCTGAGATATTTTCATACTGTTAGAATTATAAAATTAAATAAAAATCAGTTATATTTATTGTTATATTTTCACCTTGTATTTTATAAACATCGTATATGCTACAACTACCAAGCTAATGAACACATTTGCTCATTTTTGAGGTATGCAATTAATGATAAACTTGAGAAATGTGTCGATCCCAATTTTCCCGAATTTCTTATACAGCTGCCTGATGCCCCTGTACGATCCAGGCTGTCCTTCGTTTTCGTTCAACCTGAAACGGAGGTTGGATGGTGGATAAAACCCTTCCCGTTCTCTTTTACCAGTTAAATGGCCCCACCAATGACGGTGACTTTTTAATAAGCGTCTTACTCATCACTCTCTGTCTTACAACATTTCAAAAAACAAGCTTGTTTCAATTTTTTTATGATCATGGTCCTTTCCTTTGTTATGCGTCATAACATAAGGGGTTGCAAACGGTCTTTGACTTTACAAATGCGATAGGTGTGACATCGGTGACTGTGCGCAATAACTGCATTGTGTTGATCGAGCAAATATGAAAGTCATCAACAATGGCATATTCCCCCTGATGGCAATAGCTTGATAGAATTTGAGTTAGAATTTGTCCATTTGTGATAATTTTATTAAAGTGGCAATACCAGCCGTAATATTATAACGTTCCACAGTATTGTACTACCAAAATGTATTATTTATTGCAATTTTGATCATGCAGTCAGTCTATTTTTCGTTCTCAATTTCGTGAAATCCGTTCAGGAAAAAATATGGTTACAAATCCATGATAACCAAGGATAACTTTTCAGTTGCAAAACTTCAATGGGGAAATTATGATATGAAAGGCTATAATGTGGTTTTATTTATTTATTTTATTTATGTATCTCAATGCTCAACTACGCCTTCTTATACACGTAACCCTCTAATTCAAACCAAGTGAAAAAAGAGATTTCATCATTTCTTTAAAGTTAAACTAAAAATTAAAATATAAATTCAAAACAATCTGGTAAAATACAAGAAACCGATGCATTAGATATTGCTGTTATAAAAGCGGTACCGGTATAACAGGAATGGAAGTCCTAGGAACGGAGGTACCGGCTCCCACATGATAAGTACAGGTTACGGATTAGTTTTTTGGGGATAAGGATACGGGAAAAATACCACCTGTGCAAAGCAATGGGAAGCGGACAACGATTACTAGTGGACTTCCATTTTTCACACCGGTAAGTAAATTAACGGACATTCATCATGTGCATCCTCGGACAGGAAATGATCGTCATTAGATGCTCCTCAGAATGTCCTGTAGAGAAGGGATCTGCATAGATCTACTTAAGAACAAAGCAGTTCACACACAACTTGTTCACTAATCTCCAAGTCTCGCGTGAAAAGACGTGAGTAAGGAATGACGCATGCGCAATTCATGGGAAAGTTCGTGCACGGTACGCGAAGATGTTCTATTTCTTATTGATCTAAACGTCCTTACTTCAAATAAAGTTCAACAACAAAAGGATATCAGAGGTTTGTTTTTGAGAGTCACTGTTGTAGAATTCCTACTTTAGTTTTCGTCGCGGTACCTGTGCACTACAGCATCGCGTGACGTCATGGACGGGTCTTCGTCAAAGAAATTTAGAGGTGCAAGAATGACCGACAATTGTTTGCCAGGAGTGGTTGTCACCGGGACGTCCTCCGCGACCGGGATATGATGAAGTCCGATGCAGGCCCAGACCACCAAATCTTCATTCACAATTGCTTGGTTATCTTCGTAAAAATTGGAAAACTTTCTGACAGGTCGATAGGGGTCGCCCTGGGTCCACAAGGTGGCAGACGTGTCCTCGTCATCTTTGTAGCGCGTGACCACGAGCTGATGGCGTGCCCAAGACACGCCGTTTTCGAAGTACCACCCATCTGGGAAGAGCTTCTTGGAGAAGTTGGGCGAGTAAATGCGATAGCCACGCGGATAGCCATTCGAGTTGTTTGTTCTCTCATTGTACATCACGTAATACTTGGGTTCGTTAAAATTGTAATCAATCAGAGCTTCCCTCTCTGTTCTTCTTAAATTCCTTTCCATATATCTTTGCTTCATTGCCACATTTCGCCCGCGGATCAGTTCGTTCCGTTGGGTCTCATCAAGCTTCAAATCCCACGTCTCAAATAAATTTCGTTGGCCACCGATATCGAAGTCGATTTTAAAGTTGAACAAATGGTGGTGAAGGTTCCCCGTGATGCCAAAATCCCTGTCAATGTAGAAGCCGTACTTGGAATCGTCGCGAGTTGTAAACGCTTGAATGTAGCCAGTCGAAGAGACTTTGGTTTCTATGACGCCATTCGGATGGAAAACGTAGTCAAAAACGTAGTCATAGTTCCACACAGTGGCGATGCCGCGTAAAACCAAAACAGTACCGGCCATGCTGAAGCGGTAGTAGTAAGGGTCCTCGAGGTCCGGCTGGAGAGGGAAGAAGTTCATGGAGTGATGCCGACGGACTGGCAATGCCGTGTTGTGCTCAAAGAGACACAGGGCGTCCGCGTGGGTTTTGGCGTCTCCGGAAACACTGTCAAAGAAGGTGTTGTTAAAGTACACGGCGTTATCAGGGCAGTCGTAGCCTTTCACTACAGGGAAATGGAGCGCGCCAAGGGAGAAGCCAGCGTCAACGTATTGGATTAAGATCCCTTCGGGAGCGTCGCCAGAGTACAAAACGGCCACGTCAGACATGCTGACCTCATACGCAATCCGCTCTCCTCTGAAGCGAACGTCCATCAGTTGTAGCCCATTCACGGTGCGCAGCCGGAAGTTGAACTCCCAATCCATGTACTTTACATGCTGTCCGTCGACTTGGAAACGTCTGCCGTCCGGCTCAACCTGCATTGGGGGTCTTTTAGGGCTTCCCTGGGGTTCTTTCTTGTCACGTGCTTCCGGTGATCCGTGAGTGGCGCCTCCTGGGGGAAAAGGGTATTTACGGATTTCCCGCTGACGTGTCGTTATATAGATATCGAGCACTTCCTCGGCCGTGCGGTGAGAGATTCCTTCATAGTACACTGAGTCCAGAACGAACTGGTTGGGATCGTTTGTGCCACAGGTTACGAGCAAGCGCAGACTCGTCGGCCAGACGTAATACCCGTCAACATTATTGCGGAAGAACCAAATAATAGCCTTCCTATCCCCAGACTCGATACCCCTTGGGATGTAAGCGATCCTTAAGCATTTGTCTCCGCAATCGTCGCCGTACCAATATCCGTAACTTTGCTCAAGCAGAGGGCGCAGTTTTCCCAAGATAGGCCGAACAAATTTCTCCAGTGCTGTCATTTCTACAGGGTCCATTGGCCGGCTATTCCACGGGATTTGCTTGGTCTGAGCCGAGTTGTTTAACAAGGCAAACCTGAAATAAAAACCACGTTAAAGAAGCGTAAATAATAATAATAATAATAATAATAATAATAATAATAATAATAATAATGGTAATAATAACTTCTAATTTTAGCTAAAGAATCAAGTTCATTTAAAATATTCAGTAGGCTTAACAAAAAAAGGAACAAAACTTACAATTTAAAGCTAAAAAATCAAGTTCATTAAAATATTCAGTAGGCTTAACATAAGGATCAAACGTACAATTTTTAATCAATCTTTTTATCTATTATAATGTTTGAAATTACTGAACTGTTTTCTTTTCTTCTTTACACAATTTTTATACAAAAATTCCCATATGAAAGTCAATACCATGATTCCATGAGTACTACGTCTTACATGTTAACGTTCGGTATCGGCCACACCACATACTCCTCTACTGTAGGGGGCGTACTGGCTCCTTTGAACACCGTCACACGTGCACGACGATCCGGTGCCTGGCGATCGCCGCTCAGGTGACTGAGGACGTCATATTTGGGCGGGAGAAGTGGGTCAATCAAGAAAATATAATTGCTTGATAGAGTTGCCTCAGAGATCGGCACTAGATTGAGGCTGGCTTGGTTGTGCATGAAGTTTTTGATTTCTCTTATTTCAGCCTCGCTGAAGGTGTCGAAAACGGAAGGCGTCCTCGGAGTAACTCGCCAGTCATTTTTCCCGTTTGAATAGAGCCCTTGAGCGGCCATCTTGTCTTTGAGCTCAGACCGATCTACACCGATCACGATGAGGCCGATGATTAATGCAACGCATAGAACACTGAGCAGAACAACGGCAACAAGCAGTCCGCGACTTCCACTGGACGTCATTTTTGTTCAGGAGACTGTTACCAAAGATTTGCAGTTTACTGTCCTTTCTGAAAAAAAGATGAAATAAGCCTACTTATTTCAACATTTGAAAATCATACCGATAAATCAGATGATATGTGATCAGCTTTATTGTCTGGCACGACCCCTAACAAAGCAACATCAATGGACCACGAAAATGTCCCGACTTTACCCAAGTACTTTAAGTTACCAGGCAATTAAGCTGCTTACATTGACTTGCTGGTAATATAACCTCTATTCAAAACGCAGCCATAAACTGTTCGCCCAGGCCACGTTTGGATGCTTCTGTTTAAAATAATCCAAGGCTTTTGAATCGTGCGTCTGTGGCAAAGGCCTATTGTTTTTGCTGACAAACGTTAACAACGTTTCTTCTTTGATTTAAAGCCCTTTAAGTAAGAATTAATACATACTGTAAGTAAAATACCTTCTAGCACTCGAACCTGGTGTTAAAATGAATGGGAGATTATATCTTGGCTTTTACTGCGGCTACTCTGAATTACTATCCTCTGCCAAGTCAGATTCCTGTTGTGAACGAACGCTGCGCTATTAATCTCCAGGCTTCCCTACTGATAATCTAAACTAATTAAAGTGACAAAAGCCATGACTGTCGATAAAAGGAATTCCTAAAAACGAAAAAGGTCTACTTGTTTGTTCCTCTTATGATCCCACTGCAAATCTACATAGCAACCTCTCAGTGCAGCAAGCGTGGTGATATAACACGGAATTATTTCCCATGGTCTGAAGTTATATACACATTTATGAATTCAGTGTGAGGGAAATGGTGAGATGGATGTGGTACCCTGAACATCTGGGCTCTGAAAGTGGCTAACTAGGCCCGTAGCCGGAAGGGGGGGGGGGGTCGGGGGGTTCGAAAGAACCGCCCCTTTTGCTGGGAAAAGGTCCACTCTGGGTAGAATTTGATCTAGGTACATGAAGTTTTTTATGGAAAAAGGTCCACTTTTTCAGAAAAAGAACCCCCTTTTTGAAATTGCTGACTACGGGCCTGCTAACCCTAGCCCACCTGTTGCCTTGCAATCACAACCATAGTTGATCCGCGGACTAACTGGAAAGCTTACAGCGTAATCCCAGCGGGGAATCTATTAAGTGTCTAGAAGGGAATTACGCGGCGAGCTTTCAAGTGGGTAGGTCATATTGGATCCGCGGATCTGTTAGTCCGAGGAACAACTTTGTTGTGGATTCGCCTCAAGACTCAACCTCAAGATGAATTGTCATAAGACGCTGAAACACGGCGTATCCTGCCACCGTCAGTTCTCTTTGGGTTTAACAGCAATACATCTCCAGATACCCATCCTGCATTTCAAAACACACCGGGATTTCTGACACGGACATCTATAAACGACGGACATATGGAAACCTTGCATGCATGGTGAATATAAGGAAGCAATTGCAACCAGTTGGTCCTCGGTCTTACTAATCCACTCAACAAATGCCACGCGACCCACTTGAAACCGTGCCGAGATTAAATTTCTCTGCCTCTGTTGGGACGTTGCACGTGGGAGGCAGGCGATCCATTAAACTATTGTTAGGGGATCACGCAGCTTGCTTTTAAGTTCGCGCCATATTTGATCCGCAGACTAGTTAAACCAGAGATCAAGTGGTTTTGAATGCTCCCTGATATGGATTCCGCTCTCTTGCAGCCTTACTAGGTCATACAAGCTGTAATTGATATAGGCTTTAATTGCGTTTACAGGATTAAGGTTTATTTAAGAAGGCATTAAAATACCCTGCCTTGAATTTTTCTGATCTTTCAATACATACTCCGAATGTTTGCATGCATCGTATCCTTCAGTGTATAATATTAGTATTATGTTTTCTGCTTTAATTTCTTAGTTTTGGTTTTAATCTGCTGTTTACTGGTACATCTGCAATGTAACGTCTGATCGAAAAGTTAACTTGATATCAATAAAGCGTTCTTTTTTAACAGAGCGAGTTTGTATTGCTTCTGAAAAATGTGTAATTCAAGATTTATGGGACGAACCGAGACTTCTCATGTGACCCCAAACTACAAACATCTGGTAATAATATTTCCTTTGTCTCTATTTAGGCTTCATAGGGGGAATAAATGCAGGAAGGGTTTTACTTGTAGAATGGCAGTGAGAGAGCTAGGGGCTGCGTGTAACATACGTGCCTATTTTCTACGTATCATCACAACAACTTCTGGTAGAAGTACCGGCCAAACAATCCCCCCTCACATCCAGCGGTTTATATACCTGCTATAGTACTGCACTGGTATTGACTGCTGGTCAGTTTACTTTAAGAGATTGACCACTTGCTACCCTTGCTATTGGGTTTGCTGTTCTAAGACCTTAGTATAAAATATTTAAGCAGTTACCAGAAAGCCACCATGAGATTCAGAGATTACAAAAGATGAAAAATGAAAGATGATATAAGAACAAAAATCTTAGCAGCGATCTGTATCCGCAGAGGAATATGTTTCCGTTGCTCCCACTACCTCTTGCTGCAGAGAACGGGGCCAGGGTCTCTCACTTGGCATCCGATTACCATTTCAAAGATCGACCAAAACTGAGAAAAACGTTACCTTCAAATAATTGTTTCTGTTTCATCCCTTTTTAGTAATTTTACTTTCAAAATAGAAACAAGAAAAGAAACAATCCCAGATGACTACTGAAAAGATGGGAATCTGAAGAACTCTGTCCTGGTTATAAATATGTCTCCTTGTAGATTTAGCTTAATTACGTTGCAGGTCCCAGGCACATTGCTTTTTCTTTAATGAACACATAACACTCGAAGTGTTGTGGGTAATGCACATTGACAAGAACCCTGTGTACGTACCGTGAAATCCAGAGGTCAGTCAATGATCTCAAATCCTGGAACCAGATCTAAATGCTGCCGTTGGTGAGACGTCTGCCCCAAAATCTCTGCTGTGACTGAGAGACGAGGCTAGAGCCCTGAACAAGGTCATGTCTAGGGGTGCGTTCACAATAAAACAATCGTACTAGGTGGTTCGACCTTACTCTGCTGGGACTCGTGCTGAATGCAATTAGTTAACACGCCGTCTCCCTGTGTTGAGTAGTAAAAAATTAAAGAAGTAGTACATGATTATATGAGAACATTGTATATAAGTGTTGGCGTGTTAATTCGCTAAAATGATTGCATTCAGCGCAAAGTTGGATTGATCTACCGAGTGCAATAGTTTATTTATTGTGAACGTCCCCTAAAATTTTCAACACCTCCCGTTAAGGCTCAGAGTGCGTCTGGCACGGGCAGGTCTTGAGCGGTGTAAGACTGTTTGGGAATGTGTATGTCAAGCTGTTTACGTAATATCAAGGTCACAACTTCCCGCACCCGTGTGTTGGCCTCGCTCATTACAGTGTTGACAAAACTCCTTAAAAAAAAAAAAAAAAAAAAAAAAACAAAAAAAAAAACAGAAAGAGGACTGATACGATCACCCACCTCATAGTCAGCGTCGGATAGACAGGATAATAATAATAATAATAATAATAATAATAATAATAATAATAATAATAATAATAATAAAGATAATAATATATTTATCTATAAGAAGGCGGTCTTGGTAAAGTAAATTTAAATTTACCATGACCCATAGGAGCCTACGCGTGCGTCTTTTAGACGCCCCTTTACATGCGAAAACGACGAGGCCTATGCCGAGTTCGTCTTTTACTACAGAGCTTTGAGAGCCGAAAATGGCATGGCTGTGTCTCTTTCGCCACTTACTGAACTCCAGAGATGCGAGATTGACACGACCCATGTCGCGTTTGTCTCTCAAAAGACACTGTTATAAAACATGAAATAGGCATTACGTGTGATTTTCGCAGCTGAATAAGTAGACCCTTATAAACGAAGTTGACGTGACCTTAGAGTCATGTCGCTTTCAACTTTTACAAACCTCCAACAAAATCTATCTCCACACAGACGCGCGCGACATGTACTATTGGACATGGGTCAGTTGAAAGCGACATTAACCTAAATGGCTCATGTTACTTTCAGCCAATTAATTTGAAACAGAAGGACCGTCTTAAAACCCTTTATATTTGAATCCTTGAAAATAAAAATATGAGGCCATATAATTATTACAAGCAATTAGCCACACTGTTATCTAGATAGCACTAAATTATGATGGGATTCAAATGAAAAAAATGTTTTGGGACAGCACAACACTGTTTCAAATTAATTGGATTTGACATATAAGAGTTGGCTGAAAGTAACATGAGCCCTTTAGGTTAATAGGGTTTCAACTGACCCATGTCCAATAGTACATGTCGAGCGCGTCTGTGTGGAGATAGATTTTGTTGGAGGTTTGTAAGAGTTGAAAGCGACATGACTCTCAAGTTACGTCAACTTCGTTTATAAGGTTCTACTTATTCAGCTGCGAAAATCACACGTTATGCCTATTTCATGTTTTATAACAGTGTCATTTGAGAGACGAACGCGACATGGGTCGTGTCAATCTCGCATCTGTGGATTTCAGTAAGTGGCGAAAGAGACACAGCCATGTCATTTTCGGCTCTCAAAGCTCTGTAGTAAAAGACGAACTCGGCATAGGCCTTGTCGTTTTCGCATGTAAAGGGGCGTCTAAAAGACGCACGCGTAGGCTCCTATGGGCCATGGTATAAATTAACTGTATAATTACCTTCCACCAGAGCCGCAGTTTTTATTATGTGTTTTTTTTTCAGTGCAAGGAATAGCCGTGAATTTTACCAGAGACCAATCTGTGAATATCCTGTGAAACTTTATCTGTGGCTCTGGTAGAGGGTACTTCAGTATAATCATGATTATTTTTTCACAAATTAACACACGCAAGACTCCGAACTCGGCCGTGCGAGTCTTGTGCACAATCTTTACGAAGACAAAGACTACAGTTATTTTCAAAATCTGTTTTCAAATAATCAACCCCATTTTCATTTGCAGTTAAGAAGTACAGAAGAAACTGAAGCACAGAATGTGAAATCTAAGAATGTACAACTGGTGATGCAAGGACCTAACATCAGATTAGTTAGCTTTAAAGACGGCTCTTCATAAATAAGCTTGTAGTTAAGTGGTTTACTATCAAACAAATATCATTTGATAACAAAAATGAATAGTGTTCTCACTTCGCTTTCAATTCAGCAACTTGGTAAACACTCCAGCATTTGAGAAACTCTCTAAGGTCGTCATGGCTCTAGAGAGATATTCAAATCAGAAGTCCGTGTTCGTTTCTCAAATAGAATACCAGGCCCGTAGCCAGCAATTTCAAAAGGGGGGTTCTTTTTCTACAAAAAGTGGACCTTTTACCATGAAACCTCGGTGTATGTAGATAAAATTTTACCCAGAAGGGACATTTTCCTGGCAAAAAGGGCGGTTCTTTCGAACCCCCCGAACACACCCCCCCCCCCCGGCGGCTAGTTGGGCCCCGGGGTAAGTTGACCCCAATCAATTTATGACAAAGTAACTATGGGGAAAAATAATTGATCACATCATTTTGTAAAGTGACCGTATCTATCAGTGCTAAGAATCCTCCATCTTTCCACTTCCTTCTGATACTTAATGTATAAGAATAAAGTGATTTTCTTCAATTAACAGCTGATATTGAAATTAATAACTTCCAATGTTTCCATGTCTGTCTACAGCATCTTCATCAAGGAATGACATTCTTCTCTATTGTTACTTTCTTTTATTGTAGCGACATACATAAATCATACTATTGCATGGGGCTAGCTGCTTCTGAATCACACATGCGGGATGAGCTCAAAATAACGCCTCACAAGAACATCCACATACCTTGTAGAAATCAGTCTTGATTTCTTCACACATAGAAAGACCGTCTTAAAGGTTCATGATACCAATCCAGACTCCAGTTATCCTTTGCCGCATAACTTTGTATCGGATGTTGGTTTGAAGTGAGCCATGACCAGCTATACATTACAGGAACTGTAGTTGGCCTGGATTCTGAGGAACAGAAGTTAGTTTTCTAATTACTGTAAAATTCGGCCAATATAACGACCCTGATATTTCACTGTCAATTTTTCACTTATCTTCTTATTTAATTGTATTTTTGTTTCAATGTTACAGTTTCAATTCCTACGTGAATATACGTACATCACACACATACACACACACACACACACACACACACACAAAAAGAAAGGCAGTTACTTATGGGTTTTCAATAATAAACATCTTAAATATTAAATGTATGGTTTGAATGTTGAAGGAAAAGTTAAAGGAATAAAAAAATCGGTACGCGATTTGTCTATATCAACTGCATTAATGGCTGATTTACTGATTTATCTGATGACAGTAATTTTCTAATAATTGATGACACTCTATTTCTTGAAGCTCTATCAATGGAAATTGGAGGAATGAAAATAGTTCACGCCTCCTTTCGAAAAGAGTAAAATTAAAAAAAAAATTAGAAGAAGAAATAAATGAAATGGAATCAAAACTTTTTTCACTTTGACACTAGGCAGTACCAACTAAAATAATTGCGGTTTTTAAAATCAAATAAAAACCCTTTCAAAATAAAAAAAAAATGATATAACATATTTTTTAAAGCCCGCCTTAGGATCTATCACAATCTATCTCGCAACCATGATACTTGATTGTTTGGAAGCTGTCTTCTCTAACGCAATCTACAGTAAACCATAGTTGCAGTGTTGGCCCCTCCTATGGGGTATGCTTAATTAGATTGTGTATGAGACAAGCCATATATAATGGTATGGAATGTGTTCAGCTTTATTGACATGAAGAGTGCACATAATGTAATGGTGAGATGGTGAGTTGACGAATGTCACATGTCCAGAAAATGTGATTTTTCCAATTCACGTTGCCTGACTATGCACATATTACGCCCCCCCCCTCCCACACACACACAATTTGCACACACTAATACAGGGATAAAATATGTGCTGGTTCATACGAAATAATCTGTGATACATGTAAATATTTAGCTTTTGCAGAAAAATAGCACAATAATTGGATTATACCTTTCGTTCAAAATCATTACATGCCAAATTTATATCTAAGGGGCGTCCTGTCTTATTGTGTGAGACAAAATATGTAAATGTCTCAGGCTATATGTCTCAGGCTAACTGGGAATTTGGCAAAAATCAATGTAATCCGTATTATCAGTCTTTCATAGTTCGGTCTGTCTTTGTTTGCCGGGTGTTTTTTCTATATCGATTACCTTTAGTAAGACAAAAGGTAACACTATGTAATGAACGAACATGAAATCGAAATAATTATCAACTGCACTGGTAGTCAACAACAAAAGCAGGGACCGTTTTTATTAGCAAGGCAAAAGCGACGGGAAATTCATAAACGCTCTGACTTGAAGTGGACCAAGATCACGAATACGCTGCTTTAGCCCTTGACTTACCGCAAAAATACTTAGTCGACGAGAAAGTAGATAGGCCAACTGGTATGTGAACATTGAGCATTTCTACATGTACATTGATGGGTGTGTGTGTGTGTGTGTGTGTGTGAGAGAGAGAGAGAGAGAGAGAAAGAGAGAGAAGGAGGGAGAGAGCATTTTACCAAATGTACAGTAGTACGACATACAGTATATAAATGTTTTAACATTGATACTTAAAAATAAAATTTTTCTTTACATTAAATATGAAAGCAGAAATGCCTTTTAATCATCTCCCGTTTACAGATCCTAATAATATCATCCAACGAGAAATGGAAAAAAGAGTACTGCCGATGTTTTTCATTTTCCTCGTATTTCTATTAAACTTTCCCGAAACACAGGCTGAGGATGTTACCCCAGACGTGAACTGCCTGGACATTTTGATTCATTCGAACTGTCAGCTGATAATAACGGTGGAGAGTACCAAACAAATCAACAGCACCCTTTCTGATGCCCAAACCCGGTTTGTTCGCTTGAACCCCATAGTCCGACCATATTACAGTGATGAGTTCTGGCGTGCTAAGAACAGAAATGACGAAATTGGGAAATATTTCTGGGTTTGGGCTGATGGAGACATTGGGCGACGATTCCTGTCCTTAGACTACAATTTCGTGGAAATGTCATTGTGGACTCTTTCACCCGGTGTAGAGAAAATTAACGTTTACTTACACGAGGTACAGCTCGGATGTTGGGTTACCTTAAACGTGACTGAACAATTCTGCACCTTAGCATCACTGTTTATTGACACAGTTCATGAAATTTCTCATACACGACATCGCCTGCAGGACAGTATTTTTTGTTATGATACACTTGAGACAAGTAGTTACCAGTGTTCAAATGTGTCTAATGTTTCAAATTTAAGTTTCTCGTTAGAAGAAAGTAGGCTTGTCAATTTCAACATTTTAAAAATTATTGTCATTTTCATATATTTTTATTTTTTACCATCGTTCTTTGTCTCTTTATTTCCAGAGCCACTTACGGCTCGATTTTCTGAACAATTGCGTGATAATATGACAAAATACGAGATCAATTATTCAACAGCAAAGACACCTCTTGGCGATTTGTTCTCATTATATAACCGAATTTATGCCTTTTTCGTAGTTATTTTAATCTACCTACTAGTCAATATACCTTTGGTGTACGTGATATGCACGACCCTCATTTTCCATCAAGATCACACTGAAACTCGTCTTTCAGATCCAAAAATTTCTATCCCTCTTTTGCCTTGCCTTCTTTTACTTGAAATTTGTATAACGGGGTTTTTGGCGCAGCAATCGATAAGCAAATTTGAAGAATGTAAGGAGAGAATCAACAAAATTTCGAATTGTAAATCTTACTGGCTTAGGTTGGTGTTATTTTTTCAACAGACTGATCGCAAGATCGACTGTGCAATTGAAAGCTATTTGGGTCATTATATTTCACTTGAAAATAATGTGAGAAGGAACTGGATAGAGGCAACGGAATTGATAGTAGGTTGTTTGAAATGTGAAAGTAGGTGCTGTTCCATTTTTGGGTCCATCATATGTTTTTTTGTAGAATCAGTATAGGGTGGTTTTTAATCCTTTTTTGTACTTCACCTTTAATTTGTGTCGTGTTTGAGGGGATTCTACTGACAACAAAACCAGGCTGTTGCTTATTCACACACATAATACCTGTTTTCATCTGGAATGGATATATAATAGCCCTTTGCGTTTGGTCTTCATGGTACTGGGTTTCGATTGTCACCACAACTCTAGCTGGTGTCATTTTGAACTACGACATCATATTGTCGTACGTTATGTTAGGTTTATCAGTGCTCTATTCCGTCTGGTATTCTTTCCACGATTTACAAGAAAAGTACCGTGTGTTGAAAATGGTTGCATTTAAAGAATGCTCAGCAAGTGGTCCGAGATACATTAAACTTATTCAAAGCAACGTTCAGAACACAGGCAGTTCAGACTCGAATACCACACCAAAGGCTGATCAGATACATAACGGTGAAGGGACAAGTACTGATTCTGGAATGACACTGTCTACCAGAAACATACAATCGACAACCCCAGTACCCTCAAATTCCTCAACAGCGGCATTGCATGTAGATGGTGATGAAGAGGAAAATTGTGATACTAAAAATGTACTAGCTATCGACAGCAAACAGCCACTTACTGTACAGCAAGGCAATGAAATATACATCCTCTTATACGAATCAGATGAAAAGGGTTGGGAAAGTATTCCTAAAAACCTGTGGACGTCCATTTATACACTGTTACTTCCTCGCAATATTGAAATGGCAAAAGCAATCATCAACTCAACAGCTGCTGTGGTTATGGCGTTCTTTTTCATGTTTACGTTGATGGATTTCCATAAATTTTGGGAATTAGAAATTATCGGTCAGGGGGTAGCCTCTCTCATTACTGTGTCAATTCCTAGGCTTGTGTTGGGTTTTGTTAACACGGAGGCTAGCAAAGATAGTCTGAAGCGCAGCTGGGAGGTTGCAGTCAGAGATATAGTAAAAAGGTATATTAAAAAAAATGAGATTCCCGATCCAAGCACTGCCCAATTAATGTGATGCTTTTATGATTACCTTTTGTCATCATACTAAAGGTGTCTTATAAGGACCATTCCCAAAGATATTTAGATCGATCTAACTACCTGGGGAGTCTCACTCAATTGCTGTCAACTTGGCCTGCTTACATGTCTGTCACGCCTAGTAAAGCTGTTAAGGGGTAATTATCTTTACCCTCTAGCTGATTCGCTAAGCGTGACAGACATTTAAGCCGGTGTCATGAAACGTAGGGTCCGGTTAAATGCAGGGTCCGGGGGACAATGTATATTATATTCAATTATCATGATACAGAGTCCGGGACTCGTTATTTCAGAAACCAGGGGTCCGTAGGACCCCTGGTTTCTGAAATAACGGGTCCAGGACTTTCTGTCATGGGGGACCTTCTGGTACATGACACCGGGCTCTGTAGACGTTATTTGCGACACTCTTAACGTATTAATGGACTTTTCAGCTGGCGAAGAAATTGAGAATGTGATGTGGACAATTTTGAATGTTTTGCTTTTCTTAGGGCGCAATTCCTATGCTCCAAGGAATGGGGAGTCTAGACATTTCGATCATTAATGAAATCATCTTAAGCTTTTTTCGACTTTGTCTCCCCGTTTATTTTTCAGCATATTCGATAAACAACTGTTGCGTTCCAAAAATTCCTATTGATCATGTGTTAACGTTTTTTAGAAGGGCAAGTTTGTGTTTGTGTACGTTGCATTATTTTGACGATGGAGTCATAAAAAATGTCAACGTCTTTCATATTTTATTAACGCATTCCGTTGCTTAATCCCTCTGGATACATGTTTGTCGCACCTTCGATTTGCTTTCGTGTTTACTTCTTTTATTCCACTTCTATTAATTAGCCTGTTATGGATGGAAAGATAAACTTATCGATCAGCCATCCCAACTTCCAATTAGACATACGACTTTTGTATGAATAGTGCATCAATACTAATAAATAAAAAGAGCACTTTTATATCGATTGATCGTAGGGGTGTTCATTAATTCTTATTCGTTCTTCTTGATCGAATTGATGTTCCCAAAACGTACCTCGAATTAAAGCATGCATCTGTTGGTAACTACTCATTCATTAACTTATTTGTATATTGGTAAAATCACGTTTAAATATTTTAAAATCATAAAATGGGTACACATCTCAAAACTCAATTAATTGATGCTGAAAGCACAAAACTTTATTTTGGTTCTCTGAAGTTCAGCAAGCATATCTATATAATTCAGATTTTTTAATTAATAGATCACATAATGCTAATCAAATAAAAAGATGACTTTGGTGAAATTTAAAAGGTTTTCTTTAATTTTTTTTTTTTTTTTTTTGAAAAGGCATCGTTAAGATATCAGCTCAATTAATATAATCTGCAACCTTGGTGCATGTTTGTTCTTTGAAGTTTTCTTCTCTACCGCAATTCACAATAAATCACCCCGGCTGTCTTCTGGTTGATATGAAATATTTCATGAAGCCAATTTTAAGGATAGTGTGTATTGAGTTAGAAAGTAAAATTTGTTGTTAAAAGTGTAAAAAGTCAATACAATGGACTGATGTTTTTCTTTCTTTTTATTTATTTATTTATTTTTTTATGTTTTCCCGTGGTAAAGTATTTAATTCTATATCTTTAACAATGAGGTCTATGTTTTACAGGTGCACAATGTAATTCCGGTGAGGGTACGTGTATATCAAATAAAAGAAGAGTTTGGTGCCACAATAAAAATCTACAATTTTCCGCTCAATTTAAAACTTGATACTTACCCTATATATCTGAAACTCTCCATGGGCAGTTTTGATCACAGTCTTTACCTTAAATATTTATTATTATTTGTGTAAACAATGTAATTTTGGTAAGGCGCTGACAAGCGATAATAATAACAGACACAGTTTACGTTCCGTCATTAATACAAGACACCTGTTTGAAATAAAAACCTTGCTTCCCATGGCATGTGTACTTATTGATAATTTAAATGAAGTTCAGGAACACAGTTGACCAAGTGTCTCTGATCCCACCCCCATCTCACAACCCCAATCATTCTCACACAATCAGGCAAAATCCGCTGAAATCCGGACAATTAAATGTTTAACTAGCCTGTGTCCACTCGACCTCAAACTTCCAGGGGCATTATTCTTCCCTCAGGCATTAGGTTGTATAAAATATCCCTCTCCTTTTGTTCCCCTTATAGATATAAAACTAGCTTCAGTGCACTAGAGCTAGAAGGTGAAGATTGAGTCTAAGATCTAATAAACGGAAAGATTGGACAGCGGCATTTTCCTTTTGACCAGACGTTCGTACGGGTAAACATTGCTCTATTGTTCCCCTTAAGTTGTTTTGATAGCCGGGCTTAATTTTAATCCTCATTGTACCTAACCCGTGTTTAGCGAATAGCGTGATTTCTCGTGCATTCTCGAGGACGCCACATCGTCGTCAAGTAGATCCGCCATATTGGATTAGCACTGGCACACGTGGAGTTTTTTTATTAAAAAGTGCTAAAGATGTACAGTTTGTTTACATTTCGTAGTTGTCTTAATACTTTATATTCAGAAGAGGCAATACCCAATAGCGCACTACCTGTAACAACAGCTGCCATCTTATAGAAATTGACTCAACGTGGAGATATAGCCGGAAACGTGCCGAGATCATCAACGTAACTGATAGTGATATTCGATGCTGTTTTGGACAATAAGGCCATGCTAACCTACTGGGAGAAACTGAATGGTGAAGCTACACCAAAACAGAAACTTGATCTATTATGCATGTTTGTAAAACTTTGTCACTATCAGCGGTCATTCTTTTAGAGCATAATTAATTGAAATTTACCAGAATACTCGTAGCAAATGTGAAACAAAAAGGACTGAAAAAATCCATTAAGAAAAAGTAGTTTTTAATTTCACTTTCACAAACACTTATTTGGGTACCTACTTCATAATAATAGTGAAAGTTAAGACATATCTTTATATTGACAATCAAATAAAAGTAAACTCGTTTTTTCATATTTATAAAGAACACATGCAATATACAGACTTGACATTTAATATGGAATATTTCAGTTTCGAAGGTGTGCCTAGGTAGAAATGCGTTCTTTTTTCTAAAAACTAATATCTCATATAAGATATGTGAATGGAGAAGTGTGTAGTCAGGTGTGTCGCTTCCAATTAACTGAATACCAGGTTTGTTACGCTGCTGCATTATGTAATATGAAGTAATTTAATTGGGTAGTGCTCCTTTGGGCAGGTCAAAGCTTGGCTTTGTCAAAGCACCGTTCTGTCAAAAAAGTATCCATATGTCGGCAACTACTGCATAGAAGAATTTGAAATTTTGCATGCAAGTG
>NW_019774625.1:243749-335125 GCF_001039355.2 Lingula anatina
TGGCGGGAAGTAATCCCCACCTTTTATGATCTACAGAGTTAAGCTTTAAGCTTTGCGTAATCCAACATAATATTATGTAATTGGCAGCTCGCGAACCGCGATCCATTACGTAGGAAGTGACTCCATTGCCCCATTACTTTATCCATTATCAACCATTAGATCATAAAATGAACAAAAATTTGATATATGAATATAAAGTCTTAGCTAATGATAAAAGTAACGTAGTGTTGCATTTGTAAATGATCATATTACCTGTTTAGAAACGCGTTCGACATGAAGCAGACACTAGGGTCCGGGAGACCATACTTATTCCTCGGATGAGTGGTGTCATTAACATCAAGATCGCTGAAATCCATGGGCAGGGTGCAATTAAAATCATGGACTTCAACAGTTGGCAACCGCCCAATGCCTACAAATACCATGAAAGTGGTATTATCGAAACCGGCAAGCTCCTCCGTTGAGTTCGTCGCATTGAAGTCAAACGTTGTGGTTTCCATGTCGAAAGTCGTGGTCTCTGGGAACTCGGTGGTGGTCAAGTCGTCAGTTGAGTTGCTGACGTTCTGTGGTGGCACCGGTGACCAGTCCCAAACCTTGATGCTAAGACCGATGTTTCCAGGAAGGATGATCTTATGTATCACCATCTTTTCATCCCAGGCTGTGGTGAAGTTGTGAACCTCTGTCAGTTGGACTTTGCTGGCATCTCGGTTGATGTAGATATTAAAGGGATCGTCCAAGTCTTGAACTTTCATTTCACCTCCTAAGTTTTAAAATACAAAATGTGCCTAGCGTTATAAATACTGCGTAATTCAATAGTGATCTGGTTGTGTCTATTCGAATATAAGCAAAAAAGTGTACATTGTTTTCTTTGTATTGATATCGAATGAAGCCATTATGTGTGTCCGTTCGTGGGTGTGCACGAGCGCCCTTTACATATCTTATAAAACGCCGATATTTCCAACCAACACTTTCAGAGAGTTATTAATTCCACATAGGTTGGGATGACAGAAATATATTATTTAACTTAAATTGACTTGCCCGTTTCATTTTTGAAATCCAGAGATATAACCGGTGAGTTCGGTGTGAGGTCTTCAACCACGTCGTCGGCGCTACCGCTCGTGTTGGTGGCATTGGCCCCAGCATACGGGTTGCTCTTCATCGCCGCTACCTATCGCAGTGAAAAAGAAAATTTCAATTATCTTCTGAGCGATTGTGTTTTCCATCATTCTAAGCAGCCGCAATCAAACATCTGTCCAATGACACTGTGGGAAATGAAAAACAGCAATTTTTGTGATTCTTAAAATTGAAATGGACATGTATTTGAACACTTTGCGTGAAAAAAGTGTATCCAGTAATTACCATGTATTTAAGTGAGGACGTAGTATCGTTTCCGGTTCCTATGAGGCTGTCCATACCCGGCATGTTGATATCACCACTGCTGCCGGCACCAAGAGTTGCTGTGTAAGAGAGATGCAGAAATACTTAGCAAATATTTCACGAATTGCAAATACAAAATTACCAAAACTAATTGCCCGCCTCTTTTCACCATTTAAAGTTCTCACATATCTCTGTATAATGCAATTTTACTAAAATGTATTAGGAAAAAAAGAAACAAACTTATTTCCAAATTAAGGGTCATCGCAAGGGGAAAGATAGCGGTGAGCTAGGCAAGAGTGATCCGAAACTTTACACTTGAAATAACAGTAATAAATCAAAGTTGAGGATGACGGTCACACTGACGAACAGGAATGTACAGCACTGTTAGTGAAGAGGATTTTGGATAAAGGGTCATATCAACACAATCTTTTTACGTTGGCGGCGAGGAAAAAAAGGGGCTATCGACACACTCACCTTTATCGAGCTTATCAGGGTATTCCAACTGAGTGCTGACCTGCATTTTAGTCGTGGAGATGGTTGTTGTGGGTTCGCCCACCACTTTTTTGTCCATCACGCCTTGACCGATGTATTTCGTCATAGTGACGAGATTGGTCTGAAGTATAATAAAGTGTATGATAGCCAAGACAGGTTATTGAAAAGAAGATTACATGGATGATTTGCTAGAATTATTTTAAGTAATATGGTTTGCAATTCATGATTTATGGAAGGACTATATTTTTCAGAATGAATGTAGATTATTATTTTACTTTCAGCGATTATCCCCTAACCTGCTTAATGCTTTACAAAAACATTGAATTACTGAAGAATTCTCCTGTATATTTGAAAACTCAAACTTCGTAAGCATGAAGTGCAAACCATATTTATCAAAAAATCAACATCAAAACTTCACGAAACAGATTTGACTTGTTCTGTGATACCAAGTTGAAACAGTTAATCGTCAGCCATCCAGATACCTTAATCGCTAAGAGGACGACCCTCGGTTGCTCCTAATCAAACACTTCTAAATTCTTATCACAGATTGGTGCTCTGGAATAAGTGTACTTCTTGTCCTTATGGCCTAACGGATTCTATGCACACATACTAAGAGTACATATGTATACAGCCTCACTTATAGGCCTACTAATCTACAAGTGGTATCGACATGGGTTCACTTAGGCAGTTCCTGTATTTCCCCCTGTGTTTTTATTTGGTAATGGCGAGGGAACCAAAGTTGAACCATGGGGTCAGTCTACCAACAGACCGGCCTCTAGTGATTGCACACAGGGGAAGCTCAGGTATGCGTCCCGAACACACTGTGGAAGCGTACGAACTGGCCGTCAGACAAGGCGCAGACGTCATTGAATGTGACCTGTGTGTCACCAAAGACTTACAGCTTGTCTGTCTACACGAGCCGTGGCTTAACGCCTCAACCGATGTTGCAAATTTTACACAATTTGCCGAGAGAGTCAAAACATATTCAATTTTTGATGAGGCCAATAATGTCACCATTGTCAAAACTGATTATTTTTCGGTGGATTTTACTCTGGATGAACTGAAAAAATTGAGAAAAAGACAGTACCGCAAATACAGAGATCAGAATTACAATGGGCGTTTTCAAATTGCATCGTTCGACGACTTCTTGCAAGTTGCAAAGACTGCGGAAAGAATTGTGGGTATTTATGTCGAAACCAAGGCACCAACGTGGACTGCAACTCTTCCAATCATGAACAATACGACATTTGAGGATTTGGTTGTAAAAGAAGTACAAAAGTATGGCTATACGGAGGCAACAGACCCATGCTTTCTGCAATCTTTTAGCGAAAAAAGTTTGGAAATTTTTGCTACAAAAACTAAATTGCCACTTGTTATGCTGGTCAAATATTCACCTAATAACGAAGAATTCGAAAGGTTTTCTAGGATATGCTACGGCGTGGGACCATGGAAGACGCTAATTGTGCCGTCTTGGACCTCCAGAAATGGGGATAAGAATTACATCAAGAACAGCACGGATTTCATTGAAAAGGCGCATTCATTTGGGTTAAAAGTCCATCCTTTCACATTCCGCAACGAAGATGAGTTCCTTCCGTGGAATTATGGTCAAGATCCCTACGCAGAGTACGAAAAGTTTATAGAACTCGGTGTAGACGGACTTTTTACCGATTTCCCCGCTACATTGAAAAGATATTTAAACTGTGGAAGCGAATTTTCTTTAGTTAACAGTGCCACCATCAATAACTCTTTCAAACTGAGAGTTTTTCTCTCTACGCTGAGTATCATACTGAAATTTTATTGTAGCTAAATGACCAAGAACTAATATAATAAGGGTATTATTATTATCGGATTTCTCTTTCCATTTTTTCATTCATACTTTATTTATCTGTCCACATAAGGTTTATTTAATCTAAGCTCACCTTTGGTTTTTCTAATTTTGTCATATTTTTCGAAAATTTAAAAATGGCCTTTGATCGTATTCTTGACTACATGAATGTGTGTGTGTGTGTGTGTGTATGTGTGAAAATCGAATAATAACTGGCACAAGACTTCAATGAAAACCTGTGATTCGCAGATTTTATTCACCGAGCAATATTGTCAGATGATAACAAATCCAGCCAAGAGTTGTTATCTGGACATTCACTGGACATTCACAGGTGCAGGACCAGAAAATAATCTCACGGTAAAAAAAAAAGACCAGAGGGCAAAATGAGTCTTTACGTAGATGCAGTTAATATGTGGCAGCATAACATGTACTTATAAAACTTATTAGTTAAACATTGTTATTTGTCAGAAGTTTTGCCTGTAGTTTTAGTATCTTTTGCAAATAGATACGCTGCTGTGGTTATGACAATACTTGTGCTAGAACTAAATGTAGCCGAGCACAGAACGACACATAGGTTATACTGTAATTCAATTACCAGCTTCTTTATTCTTACTGTTGAAGTACATTTGCACGTATGTTATACAGTTGATGAGTTACGACTGACTGATGAATGACAAGAAAGACACGTCACAGGGAATATATATTTCCCACGACCCACGTGCCAAGATAAGCGGAACTCGATATGTGACAACTTGTCCACCGGTTACATATGCACCCCAAAAATAAGGATGGCGTCCCGACATTCCCATTATAAAGTATGTACACAAAAATTAAAAGAAATATTTACAGAAATATTAAAAATATTAAAAGAATTATGTTACATTATAAATTCACACCCGTGAGCATTCTCTGTTCACATTCACAGCCGCGTACATGCAACCTTAATTCATCCTAATGAAACGCGATTAAGTACGGCAATTTGTGAAAAAAAAACGTGATATTTTCTTCTCTTCTTAGAATAAAACCATTAAAACAGCTGTAACTGACGATATTCCAGCACATCACTAGACAATAAGCAACATCTCCCACAGCACTAGACGATGTCCATCTTTATCCACACCATATCTATATCCACACCATGAGTATAACACAAATAATAATTATAGGGAAATGATTTTACAAAAAAACTTTGTTACACACAGAAGCACAAGCAATGGGTCAAATAACGGTCATGTGAAACAGCGCAGAAATAATCACATCCAAACGGAATTTAGGTAACACAATAGCATAGCCTGAAAAAAGCTGTCGACCAATGGTAGCCGAGTATAGAGTGACACATAGGCTATACTGTTTATTTAATCACCAGCTTCTTCATTCTCACTGTTGCACATACTTGTTGCACATACTTGCTGGGGTGACGACTGACTGACGAATGGCGAAGAATGATGTGACTCAGTAATGTCTTGTCAGCCGGTTTCGTGAACCTCCATTGCTTCAGTCTCGTCACCGCCCTAAAGTCATGCGCACCTCGGTTTAAAAAGATCTACCATAAGCTACCTCCAACAGCGTGAAGATGTTTACGCGTGTGTGTGCAATTTTCCTTGTGTACCTACGGTTTGCACTTTTCAGCAAAATTGATCATGGAGTTAGCCTTCCTACAAAACGGCCGTTAAACATCGCCCATCGGGGTAGTTCTGGCATGTTGCCCGAGCATACACTGGCCGCGTATGAACTTGCTGTCACCCAAGGCGCCGATGTCATCGAATGCGACGCCTGTATTACCAAAGATCTTCAGATTGTGTGCTTACATGAAAGTTGGTTTAATAAGTCTACAAATGTGATGTTATTGCCGCAATTTGCCGACCGCGTTCGAACATATTATGTCCAAGGAGAGGAAAAGTATATCACCGACTGGTTTAGCGTTGATTTCACGTTGGATGAACTTAAAACGATTAAGCAAGTCCAGACTTTACATTTCAGGAGTCACTCTAGTGATGGAATTTATTCAATAGCCTCGATGGAGGATTTTATACAAGTTGCTAAATCTGCCAACCGACCAGTTGGATTGCATATTGAAATAAAGCACTCAAGGTGGGTGAATTCTCTGGATATAATGAACGGAACAACGTTTGAGGATCTGCTAGCTCAGGAATTGAAAAGAAATAACTACTATCGGAAGACAGACCCTTGTTTTATACAGTCATTCGAGGAAGAAAGTTTGCGTTTGCTTGTCAATAAAACAAACTGCCCTCTGGTTATGTTATTCTGGACCTCAATGCCAACAGACAAGCAGCTAGAGGAATGGTCAAAATTTTGTTACTGAGTTGGTCCCTGGAAAGATTTGATCATTCCGTCTTGGAATGCAGATAATGGTTACAAAAACTTTCTCGGAAACGCCACAAATCTGATTAACAGGAGTCATGAATTAGGCATGAAAGTTCACGCCTGGACATTTAGAAACGAAGACCAGTATCTGGCATGGGACTATGAACAAGACCCGTATGTGGAGTTCGATACTTTTGTAAATCTCGGTGTCGACGGAATGTTTACTGACTTTCCAAACAGTCTCAGTAGATATCTAAACAATACGTCTCCAGACGATGACAGAAAAGGCACAGCTGTTGGTAACAGAAATGTTAATTCTGCTTCGTTTGTTTACATAAACTTTTCATTGTTTCTTACTGCTTTTGCCATGCCTTTATACGCATTCAAGTATGCCTATTGACAAGCATATACTGAACAGAATAGACAGGCTGTAATATACATGGATTAACACGCAGTGCGAGTCCAATTTATTATCTATTAAGGGTGTTGAAGTCCCAAGACGAAGGTACCCGGAGTTCACTGATAACCCTGACATTTTGTCTTTTTCAAACAAGAAAACTGAAAATGATATACGAACCGAGTACCCACATACATTGGCTTTCAGTTGGGTCTTAGCTCTAGACACGAGAATTTGTATCTGATCCTGGACATTACGAGAACTGAATAAACAGCCTTCAACAAAATAGATCGGAGTCATTGTCCCTTCTATTAATTTAACTATACCCAACTAAGGTATACTATGCCTTTATATAGATATCCCTTGAATGACCCAAGGGATATCTTATGAAAGGCTGATTACTGTAAAGTATTTCAGGATTGGTGATCCACCATGATACAGGCGTATTCTTGTCATTATTGAATAGTGTAAGACGACACTAAAAAAATATTCGTTTTCGACAGTGACGTGACGAGTCAATGGGAAAAACCATGAGAATAAGTCATAATTTCTTAATAGGAGGTTGATAGACAAGTACAACTTACCCTTGTTGCCCTCAAAATCTCTTCCAGATCCTGAAGAAAATGTGAAGAAAAAAGATACGGTAATTCTTAGATATATATTGCAAGATATACACTTGCATTTGTGACAGACTCATGTTTTCCTTTTATTTTCAACTTTTGAAAGAACTCCTAGTCAAGTGACGTATATTGACTTAATAATAGTGTTGTATTGCCTCTAAGATGATAGATTTCTTTCTACCTTTGACTATAAAAAAAAGACAAAATAGGAAAAAATAGAAAAATCTGATGAATATGGAAACTTACCGCCTCTAGGTTTCCAGCTTCATTAATAGCATTAATGGCATCTAGAGTTCGACCTGTAGGGAAATTAACGATGTGTTTTATTCTACAATTTTAATTACTGGGATTGCCGTTCTTGTAGCTTTGAATTAATTATAAAGTACCCATTTCTGTCTGTGAGGTACACAGCGCACGTGTTTTATATTTTCGTATTTTAGTGGCTTACCAATAATTTCTATCAGAAGTTTGGCGTTCGCAGTTAGATCTGGCCCTTCCATAGCATCTTTATTGGCGTCCAGCAAATCCCACACTTTTTGTGCCACTGTACCAATGGCTTCCTAAATTTTGAAAGTAAAACGAAGGATTGTAATTTCCTCACATTTATAATATACATGTACATGTAGGCCTACAACTGATATAAGAGCAATCGAGCAGCCTTAAAGAGACTTGACTTCTGTGACTTTTATAATCTTATTTTGCAGCATCTTGAAATCATGAATGTGCTTGCGTGAGATGGGCCTGCACATTGTAGCGGAAATCCCTCTCATTACTGACCCTTAACAGACACGCGTATTCACTCTTATGAAATATAAACCTTACCACGGCCAAGGCATTAACTTCATTGGGCAATTTGACCATGTCTCTCAATCCAGACACAATGAGACGGCCTGTTGACAAGCTTACAAAGTTCATAAGTGACAACGCTTGACAGATTTCTTGACGGATCTGAAAATAGTAACGGTTCATAAATAATCACTGAATTTAGCATCAAACACTTTTTATGTTTTGTTAATTTATAAAAATAAAGTCAACCTGTTCAAAAATCATTATGATGAAATTATGAAATAATTATAATAGTGGCTTCGCAAAGGGCTCGATGCCATGCGACTGAGTTTGTCTGTCTGGCTTTCAATCCGTCCAACATATGGTTTGTGTTGTGGTGTAGTATTTACTTAAAATTTGACAACTACGTGATATCACTAACCTGTACTCTCTGGTCAAACCATGTCTGGTACGCAGAAGCGTTTTCTGATCTCAGAGCATCCATCCTGGCCGTCAGAGTATCCTTCTGGGTGCGTTCGCTGTCGGTCAGGTCGGCGTCGGCAATAGCGTTAAGCAGCGCCAGGGCGATTTCAGTTTCGTTGAATTCTGTATAAAATTTTTGATAAAAGCGTTAAATATTTGTTTATGATTTGGCAGTGATAGAAAAGAGGAAAGGGACAAGGCAAGATATTACACGAAACAACTTCTTTTCGAGACATTTTTTCTAATTTTGAATCCTCTTTTCAGTTAACTGGTATTACATTATTTGAACACTATTTCCTTCTGAACTATTTTATTTTACATCTAAGAGTCGCTTTGCTGTTTTCACTTTTATTGAATGCATTAAAACTTACGTTCAGCTAAAGCAGCATCAACAGAATACATATTATTTATGTTCATATAGGCCACAAGTACGCCAAGTGTCTGCATCATTTCACGCGCGTCTCCCATCCTGGCCAGTTGCTGAATGTATCCATCCGGCCCCGTCATATTACCCATCATAGCTGCCATGGTCTCAGCAGAGGGAGGGTACACCTGGGAATATAGGAACATGTTTTTCTATATTGCT
The DNA here is from genome assembly GCF_001039355.2 of Lingula anatina. The sequence goes on from NW_019774625.1 coordinate 252,617, forward strand.
TTTTTCTGTGCATGATGCTGTTTACATCTTGCTTCATATACCATGATATTGCCTTTTGAAATCAATTATAATTCTTCAAAATGTTACTATAATAAAATGTATGACATGTTCCACCATTAGCTTTAAATCAAATACATTCTGGTTGCCTTTTCTTACAGTAATAATAGCAAAGTTTGTTATAAGAGTAAATACGAAGCATTATCGTCATTGAAATACGATAATGAATTAAAGAAGAGTTCTTATGCATTTTAACTTACGACTGCAGTAGAGATCACTTCAGCGGCCGAACCGATGGCATCGATGGCTTGAACCTTGACTTCAATTTCGTAGTTCTTATCCGAATTTCCTTGCGGCAGATAGGCGGCCTTTCGCATGGTGTAAGTGCTGCCTGTAATTGTATATCAAAATAGTGTAAAAAACTTTAAACTATCAGATCAGAATAAGACATTGCTTCTTTCTCTAACTATAATCCTGACAACGCTTTAGGTTATAGGTCATCAACGAATAACTGATAAGATTGAAAACATTTTTACCATAATTATAAAATGTGTGTCAATCCCCATTTCAATAGCAGAACTGTTGAAGTGTAGGGGAGACCGGGGCTAGTTGGACCCCGGGGTAAGTTGGCCCCCCATCAAGTCTCTTTAATAAAGTTACCTTAAGATGCTAAATTATTACCTCCGCCAAGGAGGTTATGTTTTCACCCCTGTTTGTCTGTCTTTCTCTCTGTCTGTCATCAACATAACTCAAAAAGTTATGGACCGATTTTGATGAAATTTGCAGAAACTGTCAGAAGTGAGCCAAGGAACATATGATTAATTTTTGGTGGTAATCCGGATCAATAATCAATAATCAAAAATATCGAAAATTTAGGGGTGAAACAGCATTGGATGGAGACTTTGCTGCCTTGGCAAAGGTCTGCGCTCTCTGAGTGCTTTTCTAGTTTCATTAAGACTCACTACCGACGCTTTCTTAGCACTATTGGATACGGTCACTTTACAAAATGATGTGATCAATTCTTTTACCATTTTACTTTTTCATAAATTGATGGGGGACCAACTTACCCCGGGGTTCAACTAGCGCCGGTCTCCCCTAAGCTTTACAAACCATTTAGTCAAACTATAATATACCAATGACTTTGAACATCTGCTCATTCTTTACCTTGAAACATCGATATTTATGTCATTCACCTTCATAGATCCAGCTCCAGTCATCGTCTGGGAAAATGCGATATCCCACTTTGTATCCGAAAGGCTTATCATCGTCCTGAAACTCGTCCGCGCAGAAGGTGTTGAAGGTGGTTTCCAGGGCCGTGCCATTGAAGGGAGAAACTGAACAGTTACCAGGGACAGGGGGCTCGTTAATGATGAACTCAAGGGAAGATTCACCTGAATAGATAAAAGAAATATCAATCAAATGAAACCGTTATTGTTTTGTCATTTCAAAATGTCTATATTCGGCAATCGCTTTGAGCGCTAGTTTACATCACCTAAAACTAAATATCTTAAAATATTATATTTTTATCATATTATTATGAAATATTTATTATCATTTAATTTATTATCATATTATTTTAACATATTTGAACAGTTCACTGTTGGTCTTGCAGCTATTAACATCATGGAAAACTTCCATTACCATAATTGTCCGCTCTGCCAGTTCTCCAGGCCCGACAACGCATGAACAGCCGCATGCCGACATCCGCCGCAGTGAAGATTCCAGTGTCCAGGAAAATGTCTGCCGTTTCCCGTCCTGTTCCCTTGGCATACCTCTGCCATACATTGGGGTCCCATGGAGGAACAGTATATGGATCGACTCCAGGAGAAGCCTTCACGATGTCCCAGCTGTAATAAAAAGGTGTGAAATAATGAACAATTTTAAATGCATGACGTATAACAATAATAACAATAATAATAATACTGTTTATTTAGAGAGTTAAGTGCACACACTTATCTATCACGTCACTCTTTTAATCTCGTAAGGATGGCTTTATGACTATTAAAACAATAATACCACCAGGAAAATCTTTTTTAACCTATGACTATGAAAGGCCCAATGTGTCTTTAATAAAGTAAGATGTAGATGTATTTCAAAGATGTTTTTGGTAACGACGCTAGGTGCACATTGTGGTACTTACATATAAGAATACTGCGCAAGACCAGCTTTCAAGATTTTGGACTTGACAGTGAACGGATACAGAGGGTTCACCTTGGCTTTGCAGTTTGACACACAGCTGAAATAAAGATACAGATAATTGGACACGTTTTTTCCACAAGTCGTGGAAAATTGTAGTGAAGTAGATTCACAGCACTACATACAGTTCTCGAGCTATTCAGTTTACAAGTTCCTTCTTCCTTTTAATTCCAGTCGACAATTTTCCGGAGGAGGGTAGTGGGATTCAAGACAAAGACTGCATTTCCATCTGGATCGACCTAACTCCCTGGGGGTTCACGCTAAATTGCTGTCAGCCGAGCGCGCACGACAGTTAATTACCCCCATTCAGCTTTTAGTAGGCGGCACAGACATTTAAGCCGGTTAAGATGACACCAATCTAGTGAGACTCCCCAGGGAGATAGGTCGATCTAAATATCTATGGGAATGGGGTCAAAGACAAAATAACGCATTTGACTGACTAATAGCAAGGCAAAGAGGCTGTTGTCAAGTTGGCTGATCGATAACTCATGGCATGGCCAAGACTCCCGTGTCACCATTGTATATTCAGTCCAATACAAAATGTTATAAATGTTATATACACACCTAAGTTCAATCTCTGGGGGATCTCCGAGTGTCACGTTGATGGCCTGTCTCATAACTTGCATACGGTCATCTTTGGTCACTACCACCATCATTTCCACCACGTCCAACTCGTACCAGTTCGTCGTGTCAAATATCTCAACACCAGTTGTTGCGTTTAATTCACCTGGGAACCATATTTATGTATTTTTGAAACAAAATTTAACTTTCGATTTTTTTCTGATGTAATTGTTTATTATCAAGAGGTGAAACGTAAGCTCAAACGTAAATTGTAAAGCATGTAAAATAGCAAAAACATGTGAAACTGGCGAAGGTAGAATTATCAACGCCGCTTGGATTAAGCAACAATCTGCCACCTTTTTCGATCACATATAATGGTGAACATTCACCTTCTGTTTTTGCGAAAATTTTCGTTTTTGGTGATGCATATCAAATTGTTCTTATGAAAAACATATTCCACCGAAACGGTAAGCGTTCCTTACCAGCAGACTCAACGCCATCATACTTGAAACAACCCCCTTCGTCGGCACCATTCAACGTGTCGTAGGTACAGTTCGACGTAAACGGAGCCAAAATCATTGAGAAGTTGTCGTTGTACTCGGGCCACGTTTCACAGAGACGTCGACAGAACCAACGGAACGTGAAATTCGATTTGTCCGACTCCCCAACATCCGGGTCATAGGTACCGTCAATTGCGTCAATGGTGATGTTAATACCCCATTTTCTGCGTACGAATGATCCTATAATAAAACAATGAAGTTCAAGCTACTTAGATATAGAAAACGAAACATTTCAAACGTAAGTTGATAGTAGTTTTAAGGTAAAGGCGGTAAATATATCAACGCTGTAACCACAAATGAGGGCATCTTGCGACAAGAACAGAGTCGAGATATCATTTAAAAGATGTACAATTTACATGCAAAATAATTTCAATTTGAACAAAAGGACTCAATGCCTCCCACTCTGGCGGTTCTATTAGAGACAATGCTCGGTGAAATATCAACGAAATATTGAAAAAAAANACAGTTAATTACCCCCATTCAGCTTTTAGTAGGCGGCACAGACATTTAAGCCGGTTAAGATGACACCAATCTAGTGAGACTCCCCAGGGAGATAGGTCGATCTAAATATCTATGGGAATGGGGTCAAAGACAAAATAACGCATTTGACTGACTAATAGCAAGGCAAAGAGGCTGTTGTCAAGTTGGCTGATCGATAACTCATGGCATGGCCAAGACTCCCGTGTCACCATTGTATATTCAGTCCAATACAAAATGTTATAAATGTTATATACACACCTAAGTTCAATCTCTGGGGGATCTCCGAGTGTCACGTTGATGGCCTGTCTCATAACTTGCATACGGTCATCTTTGGTCACTACCACCATCATTTCCACCACGTCCAACTCGTACCAGTTCGTCGTGTCAAATATCTCAACACCAGTTGTTGCGTTTAATTCACCTGGGAACCATATTTATGTATTTTTGAAACAAAATTTAACTTTCGATTTTTTTCTGATGTAATTGTTTATTATCAAGAGGTGAAACGTAAGCTCAAACGTAAATTGTAAAGCATGTAAAATAGCAAAAACATGTGAAACTGGCGAAGGTAGAATTATCAACGCCGCTTGGATTAAGCAACAATCTGCCACCTTTTTCGATCACATATAATGGTGAACATTCACCTTCTGTTTTTGCGAAAATTTTCGTTTTTGGTGATGCATATCAAATTGTTCTTATGAAAAACATATTCCACCGAAACGGTAAGCGTTCCTTACCAGCAGACTCAACGCCATCATACTTGAAACAACCTCCTTCGTCGGCACCATTCAACGTGTCGTAGGTACAGTTCGACGTAAACGGAGCCAAAATCATTGAGAAGTTGTCGTTGTACTCGGGCCACGTTTCACAGAGACGTCGACAGAACCAACGGAACGTGAAATTCGATTTGTCCGACTCCCCAACATCCGGGTCATAGGTACCGTCAATTGCGTCAATGGTGATGTTAATACCCCATTTTCGGCGTACGAATGATCCTATAATAAAACAATGAAGTTCAAGCTACTTAGATATAGAAAACGAAACATTTCAAACGTAAGTTGATAGTAGTTTTAAGGTAAAGGTGGTAAATATATCAACGCTGTAACCACAAATGAGGGCATCTTGCGACAAGAACAGAGTCGAGATATCATTTAAAAGATGTACAATTTACATGCAAAATAATTTCAATTTGAACAAAAGGACTCAATGCCTGCCACTCTGGCGGTTCTATTAGAGACAATGCTCGGTGAAATATCAACGAAATATTGAAAAAAAAATCACTTACCGCCTGCAATCTTTGCCACTAAATCAGACTTCACAATTCGCACCATGATGGTGGTGACATTCTCTATTCCAATCTCGCCATCCATGGATACATTGAGCCTAAATTTGTATAGGCCGTAAGGCAACAGACGTTTCCTAAGTACCAACGTACTTAGCTCAGTTGGCGAATACAACACGGTGTCGCCTAGGTCGTCGAAGGAGGTTTCCTGCATGGTTTCTTCATCCACTGTGTAAACGTTCCAAGTGAAATGATAAATCTTTGTAGACGAGCAATTTATGGCGACATCGGCTTCCATATAGAGATCTTCGGATCTTTTGTGCGTGCGGACAGTTGGAAATTTTGTATCACAGTTTGGCGGGACGCAGGTCATGGGTGCGAGACTGACCGATGGCCATTTACAGAACCCACGAGTCACCCCGGACACCCAGTATGACTCGCTGCGGGAGACTTTATTGTGGGCAATCATGGTGACGTTCCAGACGCCTGGGGTTTGGAACACGTGCGGAAACGTCAAAGACAACCTTTGACCCGGGGCGCGCATGGCCTCAAGATCTGAAGCGGCGTAAGGAACGAACCGACGTGGCTGTAAGGCCCAGCTGTTTGGATAAGTCTGCTCGCATTCAGCTTGGTTTCCCAAAAACGCCAAATAGTTTTCGTCTGACATGGGGTCCTTAAAGTTAATGAAGTAGCAAGCATCGGAGCCTATGGTACCTGGGTAGATCTGGAAGTTGAAGGTGGTATTCCTAGGAGCTGGCTCTTCCACCCATATTTCAGTATCGATGCAACTCCTCTGAACTATTATAGTCTTTTCAATGACAACGTTATTCAGGGGGTTGGAAGCGTTAAGCTTGATGGTGTAGGTGCCGGGTTCATTATAAAGGTATTTGATATATGGTTCATTGTAGACAGTTTGAACAAAACCATCTCCAAACTCCCAGTGGTAGGTGACGTGAGATCCTCTATTCATCGAGACGTCTAAATAGACTAATTTTTCTAAAGGATAATAAATGGAACCCGGTCCAACGCCCTTAGCCTTTAAGATAATGGTACCGTTGTTGTCTTCCTCAATGGCAAATACCGCTTTGCTCAAGTTGGTAATACTTTCGAAGACATCGACATCGTATGTGAACGTTACATTGTCAGCAAGGTTGAACACCACTACTGTGACCGTATACACATTGCCGGTGCTGTATCCATGATCAAATGAAAACATGTGTTCATAGTCACCGTCGTCCAGGGCGGGGTCTCCGTGGTCGGGTAGAGGTCGGGTCACACTCTGAGTACCATCCCCGTAGTCTATGTAATAAGACGCATTAGATGGTAATGGGATCGCTCGTTCATGGTAGAATTTGAAAGGTACCACTACCAGCCACTCTGGCGGTTCTATTAGAGACTGTTTACGTCCAGTTAACATGAACCCTGTAACTGGAAACTGAATAATAATGGGGTCTGTAATTGTTTTTATAAGTGTACCGACAGAGTTCATAGCAGTGATGGTAATGTAGAAATTGCCGGCTGTAGTGTAATTATGAAATTCGGTGTTCGTTTCGTTGGTTTTGTAGTCCGTGGTGTATGTTGGGGTGCCGTCTCCAAAGTCCCATGTCAGGTTTAATCGAGTTCCCCAGGCAACCGTTACGGTAACCATACACAGTGTGTTTATCTGTACGAACTGAGGGTCGGGTTCAATGGTCATATTCAGAATTGCCTGATCCACAACCAAATTGGTGCTAAATTCCATAAAACTGACATAGTTGGAGACATTCAGTGTGATGGGGTACGTGCCGTATACAGAGTAGTTGTGGGTGGTGGGATGCGGCGTAGTTTCGTTGACGATGACATATCGTGTAATATTGCTTCTGTCGCCGAATGTGTACGATGCAAACATATCTGTTCCCAGCAGAGGTACACCGTCATAATGGATTTCAAATAGTCCAACAGACACAGAGTTGGGATAGAGAGCCACCGGAGAATTTGTTACTAAGGTCAGTCCTTCTACTGCATTCTGAACGATAATTTCATACTGGATGGTCTGATTGTCCACTGGGTTAACCATGGTCAAGTTGACCGTATAGTTATCTGCAGTAGCCCAGGCGTGTCGTAAAACTATGTTCTCGGGCTCTAACATGACGCCACGATACAAATTATGTTGGAAACCGTCAGCGTAGTCCGCGGTAAGGTTGAATCGAGAGGCACGGTAAACAGCGTGGGTGAAGTTGATTTCCCTCCCGGGGGTTATGTAGAACTCTTCCACCTCAACCGTATAGTTCTCTATCAGGTAATCTACCCATAAGACGGCACTTGCGTTTGCAAAGTTAACAAGATTGCTACCAGACACGACGAGGGTGTAGTTACCGATGGTTCGATAGTAATCATCTGGTATGATATGTACAAAACCATCAATGGCGTGGCCATCAGGGACCTCGTACTCGTATAACTCATCACACATAGGAATACTTGTTGTGCCTGGATAATCACCGCCGGCAGCACCCTCAGCCGAAGAATCGTTATGGTATCCATAATTGCCATCAGTTCCATTATGGTACCCATAACTGCCATCAGTTCCATTATGGTAAAAATAACCATCATCAGATTCATTCACATTTGTATATCCGTAACCACCTGCTGCAGTTTCATTCATAATTCCGCCATAGTAACCACCTGCTGCAGTTTCATTTACGTCAGGGTATGATCCATTCTGGTAGACAGTAACGGCGTAGGGGGCAGCGGTTGTAAACGTGCAGGGAACCTGTCTCACTCCGGTCATGGTCTTTGTTCGGAGAGTCATAGATAAATTTCTGGTAGGATATCCGTCGAACGTTGACTCGTACACGGCATTGGTTCCATTGGTTGTGGTGACAACAATGGTGACTTCTGTATCGTATGGGATGGGGTTTGGGGGTTCGATGTAAAGGTCTAGTATGGGGATTTGTATTGGGAGGTACAGCATGGCTGACTGACTGCTGATGGCGTTGCTGGCTGTGAGGTGCACGGAGTAATTGCCGATATCACCAAATGTGTGGTTTAGCGCCCCTGACAAACCTACATGCAAACAAACAACCGTGTAATATTTGTCTTGTCCTCAGACCAAGGAAAAGCAAGTCACCCCGTGACGGGTATAATTGTCTGTTCTATATTTTAATAAAACAACAAACAGTAATTTATATGCCATAAGCAAAAGATTGTAATTACATATTTCTTGTTATCAGCCTCTGTTAAGAACAGTGATTTATGCAATACCTGCTTTTGGCCCCAATAACCACACTTGAAAATATATACAATATAATATAGTACCTAAATGGAGTCCGTCCACGCCTATGTCTGGGGGTGCATCATGCAATAGCTGGTATGTATTACCATCGCTGAACGCAATGTCATAGGTCACATTGGTACCTGGAAAATGCGGAACAAGAATTGAACTCAATGCTATGTTATACTGCGTTGAGTTAAATCTTTGTAAATGGGTCGAATGTTGCCGTAATAGGTGAAATGAGCACTTTGACATTTTCGAGCTCAGGACAAAAATATAAGTAAATTATGTAAAATATACTAAAATGAATCTTGAAAAAATTGGGGTATATTCGTTAATGCAGTCAACAGACTCATGCCACTGTATTTTTACCTTTATAATAGTAGCCTCTTTTTATATGCATTTTTGTCATTTCTATTTCTACCAAGTGAAAGAGGTAGTTAAAATGGGTCACCTTTGATTTTCAGGAGGTACAAAGAAAAGAAATGACGTAACGGAGGGAAAATACCCGAAACGATTATTAAGTTCTTAATAGCAAAATGTGCAGTTTTCTTATACAAATCCATCCTTAGACAGAATTTGGAGGCCAAGATGAATAACTTATTTGACATACCGTATGCTATGGTCCATGTTACCAAAGTTGGATAGGACTGGACTGTGACGACTTGGCCAGCTTCAAATACCAGATCTAAAATTGTGTCTTGAATGGAAATCCATCCCTAGCATGGGATAAACACGTAGCATTAAGTCGACATATAATAGATAAACATGGATGCGAATTCAATACAAGAGAAAATTAGCAATGTCCTCAAATTCAATACTTTCGAAATTATTTTATCACATCCTGTTGTCTGTGATAAACAGTTAACTTTGAATTTACATATTTACGATAAAAGAAGAATGTTGAACGGAATTATTATTTCTTACATAGGTAGTCATGTTGCTGACGTCATTCCAGGCAAAGAGAGTGATCCCATAGACGCCATCGCTGACGTAAGTGTGACTCATGGTGCGTGTTTGATATACTTCTTCGGTGTGTCCATCTCCAAACTGCCAGCTGTACGTCACCTTACTGCCCGGATGGGCCGGAATATCAAAACTGACCGATGCATTAGTAGCAACTGAAATTGAAAAGTATGTTTGTTGGTTGGATATATTGTTTAAATACTAGGGATATTTCATAAAACTTACCGGTTGATCGGAGAATTAATAAATATGATGTTTCTTTTTTTTTTTAAATAACATATCCTGATTGAACATTTGTACGACTTCGTTGTAAACTTTATTTAGACATCTTTAGATTGTATTCAGACGAGCCATAATTGATAATGAACGCGATACTCTCATTATGCTTAATTTATAATTCAAAATTTAGACGGATGACCGTGCATTGGATTCCAAGCTGCATCAATCTTGTTACATTCCTTAATAAGCTTCATTTCTCATTCGATTTCTACTGTCTTTTTGATTCTACAAAAGTATCTATGGCTAGCCTTACCATGTGAAACAAAGTTGAAAGTAAGATTCGCTATCACAGCTTGAACTTCTATTCCGACGGAATCATTGATTGCTCTGTAGTTTTGATCCCCAGGCAGCATATCTTGGTTACTCACGATCGCTTCCAAGGTAACGTTGCCTGCGTTATAAAATGTGTACTCAAACGAGGTTGTCACCGTGCGCACGACGAACGCCTTGACCATGTGCTTGGTGTTTGATCCTGAAAAAGAACCGGGGATCTGGTACTCGCCGGGCACGCGATTGCCCCAGTTATTGCCGACATCGGAGTAGGTTTCTTCAGCAACGGTAGAATCTGCATGCTTGATGGTAATGGTATTTTCCATATAGAAAGCAAATACATCTCCCGGCTGGACTTCAATGGCGCTGGAGTCAAGCACAGCGAAACCCAAACCAGTGGAGCTTATAACGTGTGTGTATTCCCCTACAAGTTCCAATGTCTGCACAGGCATAGCATTCCAGTCGCTGGCGAAGTACCAGTCTATCCGGGCATTAGTAGCCCTATCACGGCAAGTGCGGCCAGGAAAACTGAAGTACTGGTCACTTGCACACGTTATTGCCCATCGGTCAGTCTGATCCTGGCAGGCCGCCGTCGATCCGATACAATTGTATGACTTCATGCAGAAAGTGCTGCCAGACGAGCACACAGGACGATATACCTGGAAGAATATCAGTAGGATTTCCTTTATCTCATTTGAGCGATCTCATTTAATTAATTTTAAGAGGCTTAGGGTTATTGTAACCATTTATAATTATCCAAATACCAAAAATGAGTTTTTTCCTGCATCTAATTATTCAAATGCATCTATCTTTGTGCTGATTTAAAACAATGAAAAAGCCCTCGAAAATATAAAATAATATAATATCAGCGTTTATATTTTTTCGTTGCAATGTATAAGCAAAGGCAAGCGTCAATTCAACACCTTTCTAGTGTTCAATATTAGCAAAATTGCCGGCGAAAAGTGCTTGTGCGTGTCACACGCATTAAGTTGCGCCTTTTTTGTGGTGACAACTAACTAATGAAAATGACAAATGATCAAAACGTTAATAATGAATACAGTTTTGTTTAAGAACGATTTTTGATAATCCGACTTTATGGTGTGTGGGATAACTTAGCTATTTTGATTTATACGCTGTATGTTATACCAAAGCAACATTGAAAACCGCAAGAGCACTGAATGGTGTTTATTATCTTTATCGATAACAACATCTATAATTCAATACCTGAAAGATAATTGTCCCTGTTGCTATAGCATCGTATTGCACGGTCTTCAATAAACCTTCATGTTTGAATATCTGGTTCTGCAAGATGTAAATCTTGCTATGATGCGTGGTTTGAGATCCTGCAGTCCCACCCATGTGCCCAACGGTGTAGATGGAGGTATCTATAGTTTAAAAAATGCAACAGAATTATACAATGGGCGATGTTGTGTAAAGAGTTCTCAACTGATTAATAATTTGACAGCCAGATTGATATTGTTTTTCGGTTGTAATCAAAATAAACAACACATTTCATGATTACCTGGCATCTGAAACGTAACTCGGTTGCCTGAACCGATGACGCTAACATCTGCAGCCATGTTGGTTCCCTCTTGCACGGTCATCTTGCAGAAAAAGGGTTTGTTCTGTGTTGCCACGGAAGGACACGTTAGATTCAACTTTTGGACGGGCATATATACCTGGAAATAGCAAAATATATTTATCCTTAAAATATTTTTTTAATTGTTAAAACAAGATCGTTAAAACAATCTTAAGAAATATGATTTATTTCAAACTCTTATTCGCTGAGACAGATCAATTTTTAAAGATATTTTAACTTCCAGTCATACATCAGGGATTCTCTTTAATTGCAAATACATAGGTAAGCGCTCGCAGCTGGAAAGCCATTGTTAAAGAATTAAAGACACTTTTTGCAACTGTCTAAAAAAACACTACATGCCAAATTTACTTTAACATTCGAAAGTTTTTATGTTCAACATTCTCCGTCAACAATGCAGTCATATTTTTCATATTTCCACTGGAAATAATGGTGCTTTTATGTGAGTCCAATTTGCAAAGGGCGTATTAAAATTTTTTCAAGAAATTTATTCGGCTCTAGCCAAATGAAGAGAAATGTTATACATATAAAACAGTAAAAGCATAAATTGTGATGTTTATGTAACAGTAATAGACAAGGTTTCTTATTTAACACCGAATGCATAGACATTATTGCATATTTAGCACAAATAAAAACACGTTTTATCTTACCTGTGTCTTACCTGTGTTTAAGTAAATATACATAATACTTTGATTCTATAACATAACTAAGCAGACGAAAACTGCCATGTTTAAATGCGATCTTTTGTAGAAAAATATCTTATGACGCATTTTCATCGGTAAATTTTCTGATTTTCAAAGATGAACAGAAAAATAGTTTTGAATCAAAAAGCTGTTCAATTTTCACTTGAAAATGAAAAGTACTCGAGGAGAATGGTATTCCAATGTTTAGTTTTGTATCGGAAAAAATATTGTGAAGTTATGGTTGTTGCTATTAAAGGCCCGCTATAAACAAATTGTTTACGGCCGACTGCATTACTGATTTGCTTGTGTAAACCAAGGCAACCGTTTAAGAATAAAGGACTGGGGCTTTAGAGAAATAAATAAGTATTCCATACAACGTTTAAGTATTTATAAATAAGCCACTACAACAGTCGATTCACGTGCAAACGATATAGTTTTACTGTAATACTACCCAGTTCATATCACCAATGAACAATGTCATCTCTCTTTTTGGATCAATAAAAATGCTCATCATTGAGTCTTTTTTTGTTCTCCTTAATTCAATAAAAACGCTGTTCAGTGTATTCAAATAAACTTCTACATGTACCTTTTGAATGTTGTGTATATACTTGTTATGCCAACCAAAATAAACATTTTTTTTCTTTTTAATGTAGTAAAATAAATATTATAACGCATATTACAAAAAATAACATACATAGTTAGAGGGTCCTATCAGGGCAAATCCTTTTTGTTAATTGTCATGGGTTTTTTATTACTACTTACATCTAATGGATTGAAATGAAAACATGACATGTAGGCTCATTACTGAACTGCATGCATCGTTTGCTTAGTCGCCCGTGACATATGCTGTTTATGTTTTGCTCAATTTGAGTGCAAAAACATTAGAGCGTTTCAATCGATACCACGTCTCCGAGGTAGAGGTACCATCTAATGCACGGAAGTTGAACAGTTTAAGCTACAATAAAATGTAAACGAGGAAGAGACGTCGGAACAATAACGTACGTGAAACGTTGTACTGGAGAATCCATGCAGAGAGATGCAGATGCCTTCGCGTGCACTGTTTTTTTTTTTTTTTCAACCCGCACCCAAACAACATCAAACTTCACATAACATACACAAATACTCTAATGTTGAATGATAAAAGGAATAATAATAAAAAACAATAATGATCACAGTGATAACGCCTTACCTTGGTCACAGCGGATGTCAAAACCTCCTCTCCTGTGAAGAAGTGGGTGCTTTTCACAGAACTGACGATGTCACCAGCGTCAAAGTACAATTCACTTTGGTGAATTTCCCGAACGTTGGAGTGAATATATCTCGTGGACGATGCATCAGCTAATACACTTAAGGTATAGTCAACACTGGCATTATACTGGTTCGTGACACTTATGTTGTACGTTTCCTGGGCATGCCCCAATACTAATGAAAACGGAAAATAGTTACTGTTAATCTACATATACTGTGGATAGGCAGTAAATACGAAAATATCGATAATATTAGAATGATAGTCAGATATTATTATTATACTTTTTCTTTAAAATTTGAAAGGCCTACGACTACGTCTTAGTCTGTTTTGTTTCATGAAACATACTGCAAATTGACAAACTCAACAATATGTCGACTTTAGTTTCTCTGGAGTACGTGTCATCTCATGTTGACTGCAGCACTTACCAAAAGTTTTTTTAATGAAGAAAAGATTTTTAACTATGTCAAGAATAAAAAAGGACAAGTTTTTTTTTTTCAAAACACTCGTTTCAAGTACAACGTGACACACATAGCTTATTTTCTGCTCCAATATATTATCGCTAAAGAATGCCACAATTCGTATGCAGCAAATCTACAAAACAAAGCTACAAAAATGGCTAATGAATAATATTGGCTAGCCTGAGAATTTATTTTGTCTTAAACATGCACCACACAAATCTCCTACAGTTGTAGGACTTATTTATGCAGACAAACACAGTGGGTACGACATTTAACCACAAAACCTAAAACATAGGCCTACATGTAGGCCTATATTTGCTTCACAGGTCAGGGTTTCAGAGATGACGCCCCCTTCTTCATTTGACTGATGTTTACCACGCTTATCACAAATGTCAGAAGAGGACAGTTTCATAAAATGGCTATAGCCCAAAATATTGGTCTAACTTTCATATCCAAATCTATCCTTTTCAATTCAAGATAAGCTAATGGTAGACCACTAAAATACATTAAGCATTGATCATTAGTCATGCCATGTTATAAAACAGGCGGAGTATTTCATTTTATTCGATTTATGTGTACTTATCGGAAGTCAGGGTGAACATAAAATTTGGTAAAAAAATTAAGACTTCTTTTTGGACTACAGCTCTTTTGTCTAAGAACTACGTCATGTGCCCCTCTACAGAACCGCGAATTCCGTTTGACTGGATGCCTGTCTGTTTAATCTTCGTCTACAAATTTGACAACTGTGAGAGACCGTTGACAGATGTTTGATAAAAAAGAAGAACCCGGCCCACATTTTAAGGGTACACCCGTCAGGTAGGGGGCCTATCATTCCAGTCCCGAAACAACAATCTTACAGACTAAAAATGCATTTACGTATTAACTCTAGAAATACGACAACACAATACACAACATCAAAATTAGGACATGGCACTTACATTCCAAAACAGCTATTGACACAGAAAAATGTGATAAATTGTAATGCAAACGCTAATGTAGGATTAACAGTTTCATTGATATGGCATTTAAAAAAAGATTACAAAGCCACAAAATTACGTAACATGCAGGAAGAAATGTAGCAGTATGTTCTTCTGCATATTCTGCTGCATAAAAATATGCAACAATATCCCGTTTGTACTGGAAGGCCAAGTTAGTATGCGCCGCAACAGAATATTAACTGTGCGTTGTACAAAAATCTTATTGCCACCTGCTCCAGTTAATGAATGAATCAATTGTATATATGATGTTTAAAACGCTGTTCACGGCCGTACTTACCGGGCGCTGATAAGGAGAGATACCCCAGAGGGTTATCCAGCCTGTACACGGCGTGATGGAGCTGGCCGCCACAGTTCTCTGTATTGTTGCCCGAACACGCGTTGACACAGCTGTTCTCGTCAGCAGGCCCATGGCGCCCATACGAGTCAGAGCAGTAGCAGTATTTTCCCCTGAGTAATCCGGCATAACTAGAATAAAATTATATCGTCATCGAATTAAGTTTCGTATAGCATGAGGTGTGCTGAGGGATTGAAAGATATCCAACTATTGGCTAAATGATCTTATCTGAAAAATGGAAGATAAAAAAGAAAGGGAAAGAAGAAATATGAAACACAACAGTGTGTCAAGCTATTTTATAGTATTAAAGATTGATAAATATTTCCAAGAAATCATCATACACTCAAAATCGCCAGTTTTTATACAAACAATAACATTATTACATTGCTAATATTTATGTTCAGACAAGAAACTGGAAGAAGTAGTCTTAACAGAACACTGAATTTTGATATCAGAAATTATCTTCTTATAATGTTTGATATTCCGTGAGACATTCGCATAACTTACCCATAATGGTCCTCTTCACACCTGTATTTACAGATATCGACGATCATGGCGGACGGGTCGTAAGTTCCTGCATGGACACGGAATTCTCTATCATGAAGTACCTCAGGAAAGCAGCCAACATAGTCTAAAATGTAGAAGAACTGAGTAAAACGCTTGGTATCATACACTATCACAACAGAAAAGCGGCAATGTGCCCGACGTCCACTTCACTTTAAAGTTAAATAAATAAAGTTAAATAACGTGTTTCAGTGTATGAGGAATACTGAGATCTTTCCATACATGTACAGTATTCTTAAATGTACTGTATTTGTAGCATAGGTAAATGTTTACAAAAGCCGGATATGTTAGTTATATCATAAAATATAATCTACCTGTGACTTTTATAGTATTTTACATTTCATGATATCTTACATACAACCCTAAAGAATTTATCACATTTTGTTTATAACTTGTGTAAAAGGAGAAAAATCTATAAGAGGAAGAAAAGTGCTATTTAAACACCATTAATGTGCACTGATATCCTAATCGATTGTTAATTGCCATGGCCATCCCTGTTAAACAAATGTATAATTTGAAGCCCGTGGAAAGCCTCACTTCACCCCTTAGACTGCATTCCCACAATTTTAGATCGATCCATCTGGAGCGACCTAACTCCCTGGGGGTTCACGCTAAGCGCGCACGAAAGTTAATTACCCCCTTACAGCTTTTAGTAGGCGGGACAGACATTTAAGCCGGCTAATCTGACAGCAATCTAGTGAGACTCCCCGCGGGGATAGATCGATCTAAAATTTGTGGGAATGCAGTCTTAGACTACATGTACTGCACAAAGGGAAATACATGTTAATACAACTCAAACTATCAGTATTGGAAATATATCTTTCAACGTACGCATATCTACCCCACAAAAATGCATGAAAACCAGAAAAATCAATCATTTAGGTGTGGCCAAAACATCAGCCGATACATATATGCAAAGGAACAAAGAATATATAATCGGCTGACATGTCCAGTTTTGCAAATTGTCATAATGCCGCCAGGGATTAACCTGTCATTGCTGCGGTGAAATATTCGCAAGGGTAAGAACGGTTGAGAAGTTCAACGAATTTCATTGTAATTCAGTATTGGTTATTTCTTATGTAATAACATTTTGTTTTGTTGTGTTAACAACAGCGCATTGTTTCCTGTGTTAACTTGTCCGTGAAGTAGATCTTTGATATTTGGAATTCGTCACGCTGTAGCGGACGAAAACATCAATATCTATTATTTCATAATCAAAAGTATTGAACCATAATCGATATTGGATTTGCGGTCTTAAACCTTACTCCTTCATTTTTCATTCCTTCATATTGCCTGTTGATTATGAAATCAGTGATAAAATATTATATGTCGTCTCTTAATAAGATTGCAAATTCCACTTGGCAATTACATTTTAGAAAGCAGTCATGAAATGCCACTTGCTATTAGGTGAATAGCTGAGACCTCAACTACGATTTCTACGATATGTCTTGATTTAAAACATAAAATAACATAAACTTTAAAAAATAATTATCTAATACTTTCAAAACTATTAACGTTTCTGCCAACAAATATGAAAGTTTCTCATACAACGCGTTACAATATAACAGCCAATATGTCAGAGAGAGTAATGTTAATCATTACATCCAAAATCCATT
Organism: Lingula anatina; assembly: GCF_001039355.2. The sequence continues at coordinate 269,957 of NW_019774625.1, forward strand.
GAATTTGACTTAATGTCGTAAAGTAAAAGGCTTACACTTTCACTAATTGCAAATAATAATTAAAACGGAATCAATGAGTAAAAAAAACATAGGGAGTTATTGGGCGTTTAAGAGTCAACAAGTGTAGAATTTATGTAGTAGGAAAAGATGGATCATGTCAAAGTCACATATAGTTCGCTTTGATTGGTTAATTTCTTAATAGATTTGCAAGATTCTGACACTTGTGAAACACATGCAATCTAAGGATGGATATGGTCCAAGCATGAGGAATTAAAAAATATTTTAAATTGAAAACAAGTTCCTTAAACAGTACCTAATAAGGAAATGTTTAATGGTAGTTTGCAACATGAAAATGGAAAAATCCTTGTAATCACGCAAAGACAATGGAAAGAAAACAAGTAAACGCATGATCTGTACGGAGAAATGGAGTATAAATACTTGTGAAATTGTATGAAAAAGAGAGGGGGTGAATAAACGTTCGAAAGCTCCAGATCGACTTATTTCTGCGAAATACGCGACAAAAACTATAATTCTATCTCTTAAAAATATGTTGTGTTAAGTAGGTCTTTAAAGCATTCGAAATATAATAATTAATTCATTCCTTTCTAATCTTTTTACTTGGATAACGCCTGTGAAGCAATGAGCATAAAACTTTTTAGAAAATAACACCGACAGTCGGTCACAAAATAGATGCTGTTTGTTTAAAAGTATCTTATCCGGGATTTCCCTGCCAAAAAAAGTTATTTGCCCTTACTCACAATTCATTGCTTGGAATCGATATTTTATGCCGTTTAAAAGTTAATAATTTCGTTTAAATGTTTCCCATAATGTTTAGACCGCAATGTCCTCCTGTACATTCCAGAAGGAACTATCAATGTCTGGTACTTTTATTCGAAGTATTTGGGGGCTTTTATCGTTTTTGAAAGTCTGCATTGAGAAAGATAACAAGCTATGCAGGATATGTAGACATAAAAAATATGATATCGGGACAGTCTCAAAGTATTCTTTTAGCATGTCTGTATAAAAACGACACCTGCCTTTGCGTGTTTATGCAAACTTTTTTCAAATGTGCATTTAAGAATATTTGCAAGAGTAAGAAAACTGATATGCCATGTATCAGAGTAAGGCTTTTTTAATTTCTATTTTTTATTTTTTCGTGTTTTTTACTTGTTTTGAGTCAAAAATCGCTTCTGGTAAGAAACGCGTTAAATACAAAGTACCTCACGATTGCCAGTAAAAAAAAAACTATATGCACAATATAGTTTCAAAGAAGTCTATATAACTTAGTGCACTCAAATGGGAACCATATCAAAGCGCGTTAAAAAAAAAAGCGACAATTGATACACTGTATAAAAAGTCATCTACCAGACAGCTGAAAACCAAATATCTGTTTTAAATCAAATGTTATATTTTCTGGATAGATGGAATTGCAACAGGTAGTCAAGAAATGTGATTCATACAATAATGACCATTATTTAAATGCATTTTGATAACATTAAGATTAATATTGATTTTAAGGATGCAGGGGTTTGAATGAAAATCGCATCGTACGTCGTTCAAATAGTCGTGACAGACGTAGTAGAGCAATAATCCTTACATACGAATATTCGTTCTCAGTCATGGTCTTAAAAAGTGTTAACAGGCCTTATGCCAAACTATAATCACATATAACGACGAAATGAATGGATTATTTAATTTAATGTCATTTTTCGAATATTAAAATAAAAACCGAAGAACTTGAATTACCTGCTCTGGTGACAAAGCCTTCACTCTGCCTTACGCACACCTAGAATGCAAAATAAAAAATTATTCATTTAAAACTCTAAGGGTATATGGCATCCAAACTTTTGTGATAGAAAGATTTTTGCAAAACAATTCATGAAGATTTCTAATGATGGAGGTTGATAATCCTTTCAAACAGCCGTTCTCGACGTATGATAAATACAAAATGTTGCTCCAATTTTACTATATGTTCATTATCTATGTAAATATTAAAAACTCACCAGTAGCAGGATGGCAACAATGGCACAAAATGGAAATCCCATCTTGGATGCCTGAAGTCCGCCAGTTTTGGCGCACATTTTATTTTGCGGTGCTCAGGCCGAGAACCAGCCTTCGTTTTCGCTCTGTGTCTCACGATCTGATCCTAAAGTCTGGGACGACAACCAATGCCTCTCAGCCTGAGGGTTTTATCAATAATCCATTGTCATGAATAACAGATAGGTGAAAGAACAGGTTATTGACGTGAGATAATGGCAGATATTGCATAACCGCCTAAACGATTGATTTTTGGAGAAATGTAAGCCTTTACTACAATGCGCTGTTATTGGACAGACATGAATCCATAGACCATTCTTCTATTTGTACGGCATGCATTTTTAAACAGGGTGATATCAGCTTCAGGCAGGTATTAAGACTATCTAACTGTTTATTGATTCGGTATCACGTTGGTAGCTACCCATTAAGCTCTGATTCCGATACATCACCGGTAACCAGTATTGATGAGAGGCACTTTTAATTAGTTATCTAAGACGAAGGGTTTCATACGACTAAGCTTATTTGTCTGCGAACTCCCAAGTGGCTGCGTGAAACAACTTAGGTACTATGGAACGCGATACTGTACTATAATTTGACATACTGATTGAAATCTCACATTTCCAGGTAAACGATACAGCCTACATTTCAATTTAATGAAATGAAAAAATTCAGCCTTTAAAATATCGGTAGGTTTCATCCAAGTGAATTGTATTATTCCATATGAAGACGGTTACAAAGTTTAGCCCATTTTATTCATCTTATTAAAAAACTGACTGCATAAAAAGAAGGAACTTGATCGATTTTTTTTACCGGTTATGTAATACCCCCTGGTTTGAGCTTTTCTAAATCGATGCGTGGCAGTAATCGGAAATCGAATCTCGTTTACAATCCGACAAGTCGCGACAAATTCGTCCCTTGAAAGTGCTAATTGAAAAGCTGAGATAGGAAAAATATTTAACAATAAATGGTTTAATGAAACCAAATCAGAAACCATTTTCAAAACCAGTTTCAACTTTATCTCCACCCATGATAGCCACTGAAAACAAAACGTTAACGATTTTTAAAAATGTTGGACAAGCCAACATATCGACTCCAGTTATGTAATCTAGTCTTTCTAAGGCATCTTCTGTTTCGATTGTATTGATTTTTTATTAATGGTCACTGAGATATCCGTGGTTTAAAAGGCTCTACTTCATTCACTGTTGTTTCAAAGCAGTCCTTTTTTGTCTGACAGTATAGGGAGTTAAGCGATACTGGCTATTTGCAGCGTACCTAAAGCCGTAACTTGAGATGCTTGCATACATATTTAACAACCCTCTGTCCGTATTAGCAGTGTTATGAATATATTTGAAAGGACTGTACTTATGCAGAAGTTATGCGAACGCTTTTTACATCAGAAATCGTTACAAGGTCCTGACTGTCTAATATTATCCCCCTGCAGAGGCAAGAATACCCTTTGCAAACGGGTGTTGTTTTTGTTTTCATTTTTCAAACAACAGTATTCAGACAGATGTTTGAAAAAATAATTGGAAATGATAAAACAGCAAATCCGTGTGCAAAGTTTAAGATCGGAAAAGTATTTAAACGCTGCTGGTAAAGACAACTTTAGAATTCTGATCTACTAAACTGAAAATCGAGACTTTAGAAGTGCATCACAGATCCTCAAACACGAGGAAATGCCTGTTGAACCTGTAAGTGGTGCAACGTTGTGACAGCTGTTCAGAGTACATCTAACACAATCAGTGCAGACCGCGGCATCGTTGTAGAACACACCTTTAGAAGTGATTTCACTGCGGGGCAATGTAATTCTATCTCTCTGTGAATAACATAATGCTAATAACCTGGTGCCTTCCAATGGACAGCAACACACGGTATTTTGTCTTTTGTCTTTTCTCGCAGCAGGAGTACGTGTCACTTTTATTGCAATGATTTTATTATTTCTTTAAGGTTGATAATATAGGCCTTCTGTCATGTCCAATTTGGCTATCGTAATATTATATAAATAAAAAGGAAAAAAAAAAAGGAAAGGAAAAACCAAAATAGACCCCTAATACTATCAATGTAACAACAAATTCCCATCTCTTTTAGTAATATATAGATAATACTGCGAAATAAGATCCCTGCCCCTAACCTCTAATAACATATTACGCAAAGCAGCAAATGAGATGTTATTAAGTCATATTTCACTTCAACTAAGACCTTATTTGGGTGAGTAAACTTATGTACGAGAAGAAAGATCGCGGGTTGATTAGTTGGTAAAACATGTCTATTTTCAAATGTATTAATTTCTCACTTTAAGTATCCCCATAAAAGTAACTGAGGCTTAGAAAATAAGGCGGGCCGAATGACATATATGACAACTATGCTACGCCCAAAGGCTTCTTTTTTCATCTAAAAAACAGCTCCGCGGCTCTCTTTTCTCTGGCCGTGTCTGACGCCTTCTTTTGAACTTCGGGGACCTCTTATGGCTGACATACAGAGACGCACCGATCCGCGCTGACCTCTAGCGGGCTTTTATGAAACAAATACATGATCCGTCGTTACGGTTCACAGTTCGCTTTTTGCTGGTTAAAGAGGTAAATGAAACATTGAAAGGTCTGTAGTATTTGTGGTTAAATTAAGAATTCCTATTGCCTTGATATTAGTTCATAATGGATAATTTCTGTTGGATAAATATAAGCCTAATGCAAACTCACAGATTGTAATCTAAATCGGTTTGTTACCGCTATATTAAATTGAAGAGGATTGTAAATTGCTCACTTAAGTATACGGACACATAAAAATAGCATCTTTTCCAAACGACATGTTTTGCTGAGATTCCACTTTCAATCGAAGCAAACAGGAAAGTTATGATTTTTAAGTTATAAAAGAATTATGTTAAATTACCTCAATTTTCTGTAAAGATGACTTTTACTCCGCAGGTATATGCGGGCGAAAATTACTATAATTTTCTTCATAAAGCATATGGTTCTCTTTTTTTCAACTTCAGATAAGTCACACGTCTTACTTGTGCGGACATTTTCCCCTTCTATAACGCTGTTTGGCGCTTGTTAAGTTTATTGAACTAAATTAAAACACGAAAAAAAGTCTGTCAGACAATTTTGTGTTCTTATTTCGATAAATAATCCATAAATTTTGTGGTGAAAATTTCTTTTACTGCTAACGTGTACTAAAAAAAGGAATTGTTTAAATTATGTTAATCATTTTTAAAAAATGAACAAGGAATAGATGAAATAGTAACCTGCGCTAAGAGAGTGACGCAACAAACAAAGACAAGCCTTACTCGAAGTCAAAACAGTCTTCTGTTACCCTCTTCCAGAGCGGCAGATATTATAGGCACATTTTCCACCAGCCAGTTAGAAGATTGACCATATTTAGCCAGAAAAATTATCTATGAATATCTAGTGAAAAATCAATCTGTGGCACTGCTAGAGGGTAGTCTTCTGTGGGAAGCACTAGTCGAAAAGAGGAACAGCAACCAGTTTACAGCTTGCTGAGGTTCGTTGCAATAAAATGAATTAAACTTTTCGATTATTATAAACAATGTGACGACGTAAAGTCAATCCCACACAATTTTATATGCATCGACGGGCAAATAGAAACAAAGCCAAACTACAAAACACACTGGCGGATGATTACGACTGTTATCCTTGACCAGAAAAATTAGGATAAACAGATCCCAGTATGTCGACTCGGGACATATAAAGTCACGTCATTTCAAGGTAATTCTCTTATGAGGTATTTGTTGTGGTATTGTTTTCTTTCTTTATTTTTCTTTAATTTTTCTTTCACAGACAACAAAATACCATTCATTCGTTCTCTTTTTCTCATTAAGAACTCTTCCATACCTTTGTCACCAGTTTCAGAAACAGAACTAGCTTTCTGTTATTCAAAAGTGAATAAAGAACACCGAAAGTGCTATTATTATATTATTATTATTATTTATATTAGCCAAAGTGTTATGCTTCTTTTTTTCCAAGTTCAGATAAACTATTTTTCACTTGAAATACATTTTACCTAAAATGATAACCCGGCCATCACTGGCATTTCACATTTCAGCGCACTTATCCAGTCTAGTATCTGATTTCTTTGAAAAGAATTTACAGAAAGTTCATAAAATTCTTTACAAAGGGAACAGTTCTATCAATTTAATTTAAACTACATCATCATTCATCTTTAATATGACTTTGGTCCGGTGCTAAGAGGCACAATCAGCTTTATATGAAGACAAATGCACCATTTGGGTAAAAAACATTGCTAATGAAGACAAATAAGGGTTTCCTGTCGATTGCAATTTAATTCCTGCTGAAACTGTGAACAACTTGAACAATACTATTTGTGCTATTAACAATCTACCGTTTTTCAAAGTCCTTCATATCAGTAGTTCGGGGGAACACTACAGTGTTGATTTGTTTTGGAGCAGTTTTATTTCTGTAATTTCTCGTTTTTTATTTGGCTGAAATAAAGAAGAATAAATCATTTTAGTCTATATCCATTCCTCCCATTTCCCATAAACAGATATGGATTTTTTACTGCAGATCTATTACTATAATTTGGATGTGATATTTATTATTTCTGTGGCCAGAAATCTCCCACCCATCCTTTATATAATTCAGTTAAACATTGAATAATTCAATAACGCGATTGACAATCGCCCCTCTTTCCATCCAGATAAATTGCACCTCTCACCTGTTACAGTAACTGAAGTCTATGTTTCCATGTAGAAATAAGGCTGTCAAAGATAAAGGTGGGGCACTGATAGAGAACACCAGTAGCACGTAATATTTTTAATACTACATAATGTTTCTTGTCATTCGCAATTTGAAACGTTTTTGGTCATTGTAACCAACGGAAAGACACGTTCTGGTTTTCGGAGGGCGCATTAACTCATACCGCACCAATATTGGACTTTGTAGTTATTAAACGGATATTTACAAAAAGAAAAGTGTACTTCATATATGGCCTGCTTGTGGCGTGGCATGTTGAGCAACAGATATTTATTTACACGTTTATTATAGATAGAATTTTAACGGGTGGCATTTATCTCCGAAATCATGACATTGCAAGTAGAAGAAAATACTGGTATATTCCCTCTATAAAGTTTCCTGTATACGGTTTTTACCTAGGGGCTGTTTAAGTCATGCATTAGTTTATTTACCGCCACATAAGAATTGACTGAATAATTTATGTATCTTAGGTAATTTTTTCGTTCTTCAGATTTCACGTACTTAATATGACATTAAAAAGATAAAATATCCTTTATGATCGGTCGTCATTGAATCATTTACGTCCTGTTCCCTTGGAAGTATTGCGGCTGTGTGTGCACCATTGTTACAACCAGCTGCATACATTCAAGCATAAAATACACCGTGAATAATGATCAAACAAGTATTCATCAAAAAGATTGAATAAAATATTAAAATCACAGCTGTGAAATTATTCGCCAGTGTGAATGTTTTTGTATCAAATGACATTGAATGTCTTTATAAAGACGCGTTATAGCTCATGGTGGTACCAGTAGTTACGAAACACAAAGCACGTTACCTCTCTCTTTCCAACCTTCATAGCCACCATACTGCTCAGATAACTGCATAAATATAAATGCCTTTTATTTTTATTCCAATCGTTGCATACAATATTAGACTCATTTTTCTCTATGTCTATTGTATTTGTTTCTTACTTGGAGAGCGATTTTTTGCAAGTTGCTCATTTTACTGTTATGCGGCTTGTAAAACTATTAATTTCTGACATCTATTTAGACAAATTTTTATATCGTTAGTATAAAAAACGAAAACGCACCTATAAGGTATATTTAAAAGGAAGATTCAAATTAAGAAACTTATACAAAAATTGTTAATGGTGTTAAACTAGCCGTATGATAGACTTCCTGTTGCTCTTCTATGCCTGTCTTTTTACCTCTTTTGATACAAGATTCAGAGGTCACAAACTAAAATTGTTTGAGGTTGAGGCATATACATATGTTGCAAGGCCTGTTGCACAAAAAAGTGTTGGTTTTACATATATATTTTAATGTGGACCATGAGTTTAAAATTGATAATGCAAGCCGTATATAAAATAGGTTCAAAAATTGAGACGTAATAAAGAGACCCAGTTAATGATTTCAACAAATCTGTCTTGGTGTTATCATCTGTTAGTAGGTAATTAACAAGAATCGGGTCTACTGTGATTAGGTTAAACTTAAAGTTATAAGAGCCAAAGTAAAATTGTATACGCACTCTGCCATTTACCATGTATTTTGAGATTGGTTGTACTTAACTACTTGCGGACAGGGACGGGTATATATATAATTTTTTTTTACTTTGATAACCATAAAACTCTCCTTATTTGCTTGTTTGAGGTAAATCTTAACCACTAACTCGGTCCATAAATATCTGAACATTGTAAAAAAATACTTCATAATCAGCTTTTGGCCAGTCAAACAGATCATTCTAGTTTTTTAATTAAGGCCTATGAGATAATTTAACTGTTGTAGAATTTGTAAATTTTGTTGATTTTCAATGAAGTACAAAATGTACCATTGGATAATGATAATATTTAAAAGATAAATATATTCATTTCACCTGCAATGCGTGATACGAGATATCTACCTAAGGAGTTAAATCCGAAATTCATTTCTGAATATGATTGAGTTGTCAAAAATTCCTCCGCATCAATTACCGAGCTGTCACTTCGTGGGAAAGTGGTAGTCGGAAAGTCATCGTACATATTAAATGGTTCAGTTTCGTGCCAAGCGCGTATTACAATGAGTGATAAACGACGGTGATGAAATTCAAATTTGATACTTTTGGCGCCTACCTTGCGTTGTATTGATCGGGTGGTGTTGTCATTACTTCTAGCACGAGTCTTGGAGTTTTAATCAGAGTCGTATCTCATCGTTGGAATTTTCCCGACACCTCAACGATAGGCTTGGAGAGCAGACACGGACCGTGTAATTAAGTGTAACTGTAAATTACCTGCATGATCAACAGAAATCTGGTTGCGGTCTAAGGAGATGATTTACTGGAAATCTATTTAAGATTTAATATAAGAATATTTTATTAAAAAGGATATAGATATACGTTTTGTGGTACCATAAAAAATCAGAAATACTTCAATTATATTGAATAGAATATTATAACTACGAAAATATCGAATTATTCATAATCAGAGATGTCTTTCAAATAATGTTTTTAATTTCACCTCCGTTCTTTTTCTTCCTAGTATATATTTTGATCATGCAGGTATGTAAAATTGCCGGTCTTAACTTAATGTAGCTAATCAGTTAAATGGCATGTACACAGTATGTTGTTAAAGTTTACTGTTCATTCTAAAGAAAAAAGTTAGTCGTTTTTCTAAACGAATTGGTGTAACTCTAAAATCTACAGCTATATAGAGACTTTTCGGCCAAAGAGAAAAATAAGAATGCCGAAGAAGAAAAGTATTTATTACTGTTAATGTCGATGCGCTTAGAATGTCCAAATTGCGCGAACCTTTATGGAAACTCCTGTTTTCTTTTAATGGCATATTTAACGCAAATAAAAAGCAAAATAGAAGCGTGCAGATATTTCTGCACTAATTAGAAAACAACGTTACCGGTCCAATTATTATGCTTCGTTGGTGCTGCTTTTTGGTTGGTGTGTAATGATTCGTTTATCGCCTACTTATCAAACGCGGGGCAAGTGTGAAAGGCTAACTTTGTGTAAGCAGCTATTGTTTGTCTAATTATTTGTGATTGAGTTGGGAGAAGGCGTTCTACCCCTCCCAAACCACTTTAATTTGGCCTCCACAGGAAAGTAACGAGCCAGGCGGACCTTTTGATCTTTGTTGGGGGCAAGTATTCATCAGAAGAAATCAAATTTAAATGAAAGAAAACTAAATTGACGCGAAACTCTCATTTTGAGATGCTAGAGGGTTTTATTTTAATGTATCGCGTTGTGAGTGAATCACGGTTTTGTGTACTGCAAATGAAGAGAAGGGTTCAAAATTAGCGTGCATAGTATATAAAAGATAAAGAAGGTATGTGAAACATATAAAAATCTTGAAAAAAAGGGTAGAGCAGATGCTGTATTTAAGGGTGTCAACTGGAAAAAAATCTCAGCAAAAATACGAACTGGTTGCTGATCAGCCGGGCTATCCATGTGCTGATTAAATCTGGCCAGCGAACAATGCCTGCTCAGTTATCGCGGTGCGTTTGAACTATCTGATCCTGCGGATCCTTGCCTCTTCCATACCTCTGTCAATAGGGGTTTCTTTCGTGTCAACCTCTCTACCATAAATTAAGATAAATCGTTTTCTGGATACGATACGTTTGGTCTTCCTTACTTAAACAGAATTAATCTGGGTATACCCAATAACAATTTAACGGGGTTTCTTTTTGCAGAACTTTTGTTGTGGCACCGCTTATTCAAATTAACGCTAAAGGTAGCTATTTTTGAAATCATTATCTATCACAACAACACCTTAACCTGAGCCGTGAAGTCTGTGGCAGCAACGTTTTGGGGTTTCATTTGCGCCCTATTATACCACTGCGCTTATTTGATTCGGTACAGAAAGCGTTTGTGTCTGTGCTTTACACGATGGGTCTTTCTCTCTGTCTTTCACGTCACCTGCCGACCAAGCAGACTTGAGGGATCAGGAGACGATAGGGATCCTTGTATTTGATGAAATGCTGATAAAATCAAGACTGCAAGTCATAAATTAAGCATTTTGCTGTCATGGGACTTTAAAGGAGCAATTGCGATGATTTTTATAATCTACTTGCTCCTATTTTTAATTTGAAGAAAAAAGTCTGAGGAGGAGAGGTACACACCAACGAATAACTTTGATAAGACTTCATCTTCATCTAGTGTCGAGTATTTAGTGGTGATAGGCATAATTTGAGCAACACGGTCATTCATGGGCCACTGAGTAACCCAAATCTGAAGTAAGAACATTTTCGAAAAAATATCCTCAGATGTAAGAATTGAATAATTTGCAAGGTTTCAGAAAATGTTTTAATCAAATATCCCCCTCTCGTAGATATCTTGAGTGCTCCAGTTTAGTAAACACAAAAATGAGCATGAACGGACAGAAAATAAAATGAAAATGAATATCTTGTTGAAAGTAATGCTGCCAATCGTTCAAGGTAAACAAAAACCTGATTCAAAATTAACCTGCTCGACCACTGTTCAATTTTTGAATTATTTGACTTTCCTGGAACCGAGATTATTTTCCTTGCAATTTTATTTAAGATTATTTATGCTACAGTTTACTATTGAATATCTTCTTAAAGATTCCAAATAGTTTCACGTTCTTGATTCAAATTTAAATCAATTATTTCACGCATTCAGATCCTCTCACAGAGGCTATTATGTATATCTTATATACAACGAATGAAAACACTTTGTTCATAGTTAGGATAAAAAAAGAAGGTTGCAGATGTAAAGAAAAATGGATTTCAATGAAATTCAGCAAAACGAGGTATACTGAAATGCCGACAACGATATGAGCATAAGTATCTCAGATTTCAAACAAATAACATTACTGTGCTGAAGGGATTTGAAAAATGGAAGTCGAAGTGGGCTGTCAAGACGCGGTCACGTAAGTGGCTTGGGCGTGTCACGCGTAATTTGAGAGTAACCTGCTATCATCACGACAGACAGTTGTCAGAGTGACGATTACGTATATATATATATATATATATATATATATATATATATATATATATATATATCAATGACGAGAAACTTAAAACGTACTTCAGGAGAGTTTCACGTTAAAACATTTTATGATTGATCTATTTCAGCATAAATATTTTAAAATTTAGTCCTATTTTTTTTAAATAGCTTGGGCAAATGTATTTACTCAAAATCTATATTTCAATTCTGTCTTACCAGTTTTTTCTCTTAGATCGCGCTTTGCTCTCCTTCTAATGGTTCTTATAATTGGGTAATTGTGATCTTTAGCAATAAATTATTCTCTACAATGGGGGCCAGGCTGCTTTGTTGCAAAAAAGACACCGTGACTGAGACGGTTTGCTTTTTTAAAAAATGTAACAGAGGAATGATCACTGCACCTTTAACCTTAGAGATATAAATTTTCTACTCTTCCCAAAGATGTCGACAGATTTTTGGACCAAAATGGCGACTCTGGAGCCGGTGTCCTCGTGCGACAGGTTGCTGCAAGATGAGGACTGAAGATAACACGACTTGCCTGGGGACAAAGTCAAGCAGCCTTCAGAACGACGTGATGACTAAAAATCAAGGGGAGATTGTCTTATTTTTAGACAGGAGAGAGAAAAGGATTAGATACAAGTCGTATTTTGTTTTTATTGAGTTAAACTTCACTGGAGAGGCTGTCTGTTTCTATTTTACAGTGGTGATAGCATTCACTGTGCTTTGGCACAGAGGCAAGCGTTTGATGTTGGAATGAAGAATCCAAAGCTTCTTATATTAGCCTGCTTAAAGTACGGTTACTGAATAATTTTACTGGACAATTTAAATCAATGTCACGCATACGGCTGACTCGTTTTTTAGATCAATAACAGTTCTTTTCACGGAAATAACAACCCAAAATTCCACTGTAGACTCCGCAATCCCGTCTTTGCATATTTCTCTATTCGACCTGTCATTGCTCCAACTTTATTGGATGGCAGCCCTCGCAAATTTGTCGGCAAAATATTTAGTCTTTTATGGTCTCATCAAAATCATCTACAAGATGTAGGAACGGAATTGCTTACATCTATAAGGAAATTCTGCCTGAGACTAAGCAATGCCTTCGATCTTAGATCTCTTTTGCCCGGGCTAGAGTCTCCGATGATTTATCGGGCCACTTATCATCCCTTACCACCATGTTCGTGGTGAAAAAAAGAGGAGAGAGGTGCCAAAGAGTCGGCCGCGCACCATGTAAACCGTCATCTCGGACTTTTTATGCCAAATAACAAATATTTTCTCAAATTTCAGTTACATCAACAGGAAAGAAAACCCTTCACTTCTGTGTGCCTTGGTATCCGCTCCATAATCATTACACCTTGTACCGATGTGTAACTTAAGTGCTAGACGGCTGAGGATGCGTATAGACTGATTTAATTACTATCGGTAATTTAACGCTCAATCACAAACCCAGAGATTTAAAGAATGTGAAAACGAAATTATTTCAAAGGGAAAAGGTAGAGCAAAAGAGGTAGTCGTGGCAGCTTCTCTGCTCAAAGCATTTGTTTATATTCATATAACATATCCGCTATATTTAAAACGTTATCTCAGCCAAGTTAGGTGACTTCAAAGAAATCAACAAAAGTCGAGGCAGACGACCAAAGTAAGCATCAGTGAAATATGATGTTAATGCATGTCCCTGTACAACAAGAGGAGTCCTGCTGCATACTTTTGTTTTCGTAGTTACCAATAAAACTGCCACCACTTAGTATCGCTCACTGGAAATGATATGCGTAGCAACTACGGTGGCATCCGTAAAATTGCCGTTTTCTCACGGTGTGAAATAATGTTATCAGATATTAAACTACTTAACTTGTCTCCCAGTCGGGGACAACCTAGACCCTAGACAACTTGGCATGATCTTACTGTTAAGTTATATTAAAATAAAGCTGGGATGCACGCCATAGATTTCAGCATTATGCATAGCTTTTGCATTTTATTTTTGAAATCCAACAGCCTGGAGTTTCCACAATATTGAATATATCTGTCGACAAAGCTGTTTTCCTAACCAAGCAAAACAAAATAGCTTGTTTCCCATTGCTCATACACATTATATAATAAATATACCCCCCCCCCCCAAAAAAAAAAAAAAATCGACCTTTAGCTTTCCCTGTCATTTGAATACCGAAGTAAACAGAATTATTATTTGCAAACCCAAGATCACAAGCATTACTTACCCCATTTAACGTTATATTCAACACGAAATCGTTTGGCAAATTTTCATTTAATATTTTCTACATCTTGCGTTTCTGATAAACATTTTTGAATCCTACACAAACAAACAAGAGGTTTTTGCTTACTTTCCCTGCGTTGTATAAAACACCAGTAAGCTTCAATAATATATCCTAAATTTCTTGTGTGGTCTGCAGTCATCAGATCTCATTTTATATAAATGCTGGTACCTTTCCCGAGCATGGGGGTGCCATCCGCATTTGCGTTGAAGTGCTTTTGGGTCGTCAAGTTGTCTTAGAATCGATACATAGGGGCGGCTGGATGTTATTGTCAAAGACGGGACATTATTCTTGGGAAATGACAGGATAATACGTGCACACTCACTCCTGGATGCACGCCTGTTTATTGGGACGATAATCCATATTTAATCTTGATCATAACATATGCTCTTGCATTATCACTAACACGACATGGTTTTCAATATGTGATAAAGACGTGTAATCAGCCAATGCGACGCAGTTATATTTTCCGTGAAAAGATGTTTATTAACATTTTAATGCCTCTTTTCTCCAAAGAACTAAAGCTACACTAATATTGCCCAACATATGACAGCATTACCTCCATTCAGAAAAACTCCAGAGATTCAACACGCTTTAAACGTGTTCATGAACCTAAAATATCAGTTTTTTCCTCCTCGTGTACATCTTAAGTCCTATTAAAGCACTTGCTAAATACAATATATATATACACACAAAACACCTAAATATATTCCAAGATATAATTTTCAGTGAGGTTCACAAAAGCACATCTAAACACGGTTAAATCATGAAAAATAATTGCCCTGTCGTTTTTTATACTTTCTTATTCTTTACATTAAAAAGCTCGTACATCTTTTTCAGTCATAATAAATAAAATATTCAATCTGTTCGGTTTCAAATAAGCGGAAAAAAATTAAAGGCAAATAAAAACTGAACAAATCATAACACATAATAATCTAACCACATTCTGCACAAGGGATTTTCTGCATAGCCGAGAATCCTTGGATCTTCAATTAATGTAGTTCAAAATTTTCGGATAAATCCTCACATTGAGAAAAACTAAAATTAAAGAAAAATTAATTTATGCCATCAAATACGTAAGAATTTATTAATGCGATTTTTTGAAATCTTCTAATCCAGAAATAACATCAAAACATCGGTTTTCAATATCTGATTAAAGTATGCGTTTTGAAATAAACAAATCGGAAATTTGAGCGGTACATCAGTCGTGCGATTTTTTTAAAACTAAAATTACTCCAATTGCACCAAAATATCAAAATGTATAATAAAAATACACAAGATGAATATCAAAACTTCAAAATGTAGATAATAAAATTAAACAAAACGGTTTCCAAAACGAAACTCTAATACATCTAACAAGTCTCTATGACAAGTGCACAATACGATTATGTCTATAATGAGTAAATCATTTTGCTAAGTCTGTAATTAATGCACTTAGTGCATTTAATTGTATCTCTATCACGATAAAAGGAACATTTTGTTTGTCATGTGTAATTGTTGTTTGTCGGGTGTAGATATCATATTCAAACAGATTATTGGCATTTTGAAAAAGTACTGTTTAGTAAAAATTGCACAAATCTTTTGTCTAATAATATTTATAAAGCCACAGTACGAACTTACTAAAGCTTGTCGTTTAATAATGCTGCGATTATGAACAATAATAATTATAAGAGTCGTGTCTTTTTATACTGACAGTCTTTTAAATGTCATTAAATTGTTCATAAGTTATAATGAGTTTTTCATTTCAACTTTTACTTCGGATGTTGTCGCTCCTTGACTGCTGGAGTTGGACGTTGGTTGTTGTGGGGAGACGCTCGGGTTAGCGTTATTCTGTCCCCCGGGTGAACTGACGTCTTGGCTATTTTCACTATCTTCCCCCTCTTTCTTTTCACTGTGCGTCTTAACGTGTTTCGCAAGATGATCACTACGCATAAACCGCTTGTTACATACGGGACAAGCAAAACGTTTCTCGCCTGTGTGAGTCCTCAGATGGCGTTGAAGTTCGTCTGAGCGAGTAAATCGCTTACCACAGAACAGCCAGTTACATACAAATGGCCGCTCTCCCGTGTGCCATCTCAGATGCGCCTTCAAATGTGAGGTTTTACCGTACACCTTTCCGCATCCAGGAATATGGCAACTGTGGATGTTTTTCTTCAAGTGAGCCCCCGCAGGACCCAGGCGCTCTGCCTCTTGGCAGTTCGGACAATCACATGTCGCTCGCCCTGAGTACCTGCGCTGAGAGCGCGGACTAGGCATCCCGCTCAAGCTAGGACGCGGGAGAAACGAACTGGCCATGGTGGAGCTGGACAGGTCATTCTGTGACGGCAACATCGACTTGTAAGTGTCCTGTAAAAGGTGTTGTCCAGACGACAAGAACGGGGCAGGATTTGAGCTGAAGGGACCTAAAGCGTAATCCGAGGAGGGATAGTTAGTGTTTGAGATCGCTGTGTGAAGAGCACCCGTGGCCCCGGGGGCCTCTGAGAACCAGCTGGTCGGGGTAGAGTGAACGTCCCACCACGGAGACGTAGAAGCGACGCCGCTGCCGACGTCAGGGTGCTTTGGGATAGACGGATGTGAAGTGTTGAACGGCCACGACTCGTAGGGATGACTAGAGACAGGCATGCGAGAGTACATACCTGAAAACCCTGAATTGCTCATGGCGGCGTTATCTGCGTGGACTTTTTGTATGATTGCCGAATTAGAGTCTGTCTGCCCCGTTGAAGTTGTCATGCTAGGGTACAACAATTCACTAGAGTAAGACGTGGGACCGGCCGTCGTGACCGAGGTCCGCGGGTAATTCAAACTACTGGTTGTCATCGAAGCGCTGAGGGCAGTCACGCGCTGTGGAGAGCCCAGTGAGAGTGATTGGCCGGCTGACGTGGGGGAGGTCGGAGGTGAAGTCTTTTTCCAGGGATGGAAGCCTTTCCCTACTGCAGCGTCCGCTAGCGGTGGCGGGCTTTTGTTGCTTATCTTGTTACACTGTGCGGCCAGCATTGCTAGCGGTGTACCGCCAAAAGGGTGATGATCCTGTAAAGATAAAAAACAGCAAAAATTAGAAAAAAGATTATATTTAATTAACACCTGATAATACAAAAAAACAATAATGAATAAACCAAAAATGAATATGCACAAATGGTTCTAGGTGTGCATTAAGCAGGAAATCAAAACGGGTCTTTCAGATTCAAAAAAAAAGAAACAGTTCCATACTTTTCTCACCACATCAAGAAAACTCAAATATAACGTTACGCTCTTTTTTGTCTCTATTTATAACAGTACAAATCAAATACTAACTAAACATCAATTGACATCCACTCCAGCCCAATAAGGAAGCTCTTCAGATTGAAGAGGTAGATAATTTAATTGCTTCCGGACCTCAAAAAACTCGGACCGACTTGGCCAGAACTATTGGCGCGTCGCGCACAGCTATAACTCACTTTTACGAAGTTCTGCACAGTGGTGCAGCAGTTTAAACACTGGTGTATAGCATTCAACTTTTACCCACCGCAGACTCAACGTGATCTGAGGATAGTAGCCTACTTCACCACCAGAAACAATTAAATAATATTAAAATCACAATCACTGCTATGATTCTATATCTCCAGCAATCGTTTTCCCCCCTTTTTTTAATACCAACAATTTCTCTGTTACATTTTCTGCTTAATTACGCCTACCAATATAATGTTCCCCGTTGTGCATTCCTATCAAAATTTCACTCGATATTTCGGTTCAATTTAAGCTGTTTGGGTTGCTTTGAAAATTTCTTTAATGATCACTTTCAATTTTGAGAAAGTTTCTTGATGCTCAGTAGGGAAGTCTGCAGATCAGAAAGTATGCCTCAAATAGCATAATTCCGCACGTGCCCTTTGTCATGTAAAAGTAACAGAGAGAGAGAGAGAGAGAGAGAGAGAGAGAGAAAAAGAGAGAGAGAGATAGCTGTAGCTGTAGCTGTAACTGTGAAGATGAGGATCCCGTTTTCGATGCTCTGCATAAAAAACATACAAAAGAAAAAAAAACGCGATTTAACACAATAGTAAACACACGACACAAACCCAGTATGTCAATGTCTTCTACCTCTTCAGTTTACCGCCATACAACGATGTTCATCGACGCTTTTGACAGTTAAAATAATAATCGTGCTTCTTTATAAGTAGCCCCCACAGAAAACAAGCACTAATTACACCCAATTAGATTTGTAAAATGTGGTAGTAAGCTATCACCTTTGCCCGGACTGCTACAGTTAATAATACCATGACGCGTGTACATGTTCTGATGTTCGCTGTGATTACTCACAACAAACCAGCCTCAAGAACTCGAGGTGGTACTTATTTTTCAAAGGAGCAGCTTAATTTTTTTTTCTGCAGTTCTAAACATTGAGCCTTTGTTAAGGTGTTTCTCTGGTCTTTTTTTTTGTTCGGTTTAAAACCATGAGCGTTCTGTGTGATACAAGTCATTGAAAAAAATCCATTCGCAGAGTTGTCAAGGAAACATGCTTTTTTTTCTCTCTCTTTCTAATCAACCTGTAAAGAACACAGAAGACCGAGCCAGTCTGGCGCCTGGCGGCCCGCATAGACTTGTATCCTGTGCAGACTTAATTGCAGAGGCGGCCACCGTATCTTCTACTTTTTAAAAAGTCCCTCACTCACTAACGTTGTCTACAGTACATAAGTAATTAATGTCACGTGTCTTGCGTCTCTTGATACACTCGAGTCCGTCTCAGGCTTTACTTCTTTTAACATCCCGGCCCCTCCCCACCCGGCCCACTTTCCACCTCTCTAAACAAATACTTTACGCTCCAGAACCCAAAGAGCCTGCCTCTTTCACACTGAACTTTGTGAAGAGAACGTGGCGGTTTCCCGACGCTGAAAAGTATGGGGAATTTTATATTGTACTGCACAAAACCTGTAGGTACCCACTGCCGTTGGTATAAATCAGAAGAAAAGCACAGTCGAAGATCGCTCTTTAATCGCACCGAATGTCGCCCTATGTCATTGAGAGGAGTTCATGATTACTGTAATCAAAAAGACTCATTCAAAAAATACGTGTTAATTAAAGTACTTAACCCTCCGTGGACTTACCGATTTCGTGCTACTATCATCTACACTTATCTGCGGAATCGCTATTGTTAATCCACCGTCGAACAAGTCAAACATTTTGCAAAACAAACTTTAACTTTTGTTAATCCCACTTCCCAGTTCCAGTAACGTTAGTTGTTCCTTCGACGAATTTGAATACGGTTCTGATAGAAGATCCCTTAAGAGGCAGAATGCATTGCGACACGTCGAATGCAAATTAATATTGATAATTATGTTAATGTTTTGTGTTTTCATCCACTTAAGGTTTGATGACAGACAGATGAGGATAGTAATGCAAATCCGCGTTAAAAACGGGCTATCGTCAGGTGAGCACTAAGATGAATAGGGAAGAGAAAGGGCTTTAAGTGCAGTCGCCTGAGAGAATTTAAGTATTCCCTCTCGGTGGGTCGCTCGCAGATTCTCCCTCGGTCATTTCGCATGTGCCGAGAACGCTTAGCAGTTTTGCTCGGCTCCGCAAAGCTTGTACGGTGACAAAGGACCCAGTCCCATCAGTCGCGGCGTTCCCATGTTTGAAACTGCGGGTTTTTCAATATTTCTACAAGAGCCACACTGAGTTCAAACTGTCCTAATCCCATACCCCTTCCACTTCATTAACTTGACTTGAGTAAATGACTTCCAATGTTCAATCCAGGTGGATGGATTGTGCCCCTGTCTTACTCATGGAATCAGTATTCAGCTGCACTCTACTACACAAAACCGGCTTAGATATTAAAAAAGTTTATTGCGGGGGTTTATGTTATGCGGACAGATGCAACTTTATCAGAGACGACGATGGCATAAATACAGATTCTAATTAATAGCATATAAAAACGAAATAGAGCATGTTAATTAAAATATCACCAGATTGCGTTTGAGAAAAAAATGCATAGATTAAGAATTGACATATCCTCCGGCATCTCTCGAGAATATTGCGCTCCGACAGTCAGACGCCATCCTCTGCGTCTGAATCCAAAATAATAGAATTCTACATGGTCATAAAGAAATGCTTGTCAGCTGGTGAAAAGAAGAGGAATGTTGGAGTGTGAGAACCGCATTATGTATGCATAATTCACTTTCACTCATGTCATATCATCTTTACAAAATGCATGAAAAATTAACCGATGCCCATTGATAGGGGGAAGATTTGAATAATATTTTTATATCTATTGCAGCTCTCGGTATTATTTATTACAGGACTACCCATATTTTCACTCTTCTTTTTTTCTGTTTCTGCTAAGGCATCCGCCCGTTCATGTGTCATGTTGACAGACGTCGTATTTGCTCACACTATATACTCGTCAAGTTCCGATAATTTTCCGTGTCGTCCTGCAATTTTCCTAAGACAACTTTATTTTGTCCACTTCCGCATCAAGCACGTCACCCACTCTATGCCTTGAATCATCACTAAACGATGAAGTTCCACGCAAATCTCCCATCTTGAAATCGACATTCCGTGAAAATCGATTCCCAAACCCCCTTGTTCTCTTGTACCATTGTTATAACTTCTTATCTGTCTTTTGTCTCCGGAGAACGATTGAAGTGAATCAAAAATAGTGTTGTTATTATCTATCTATGTCTGGAAACATGATGATGATGTCTTTATTATCTTTGGTTAACTCACAGGACGTAACTTTATAGCTGATAACATGCCACAATCAAGTTAGCGGGAATTACCTTGTTGACAATCCCCTTCCTTCAGCATTATGTGGGCATGATAGCTTTCAATAAAATAAATGAGTATTTTACAATGTCAATTTCACCATTCATAATACACTCAAACAATCCAGCTATCATAATTTAAATCCGTATATTAAAAAATAGACTTTTGGCATGCCAATTGCATCAGCTGAAAATAAATTAATTTTTGACATGAGAGCTTATATTTGGATGATTTTTGGCCGTTGAGTAAATGCCCTTGCTTTTATATTTTAAAGCTGTTTAAAAGCAAATATATATCCAAGTTTTAATTTAACCTACATCCCGTAGCAAAAGTACTGGCGAATACTTTCCAAGTAGACAAAGATAAATATTCAAGACATAGCCCTTGTACATGCAAGTTGGAGTTAATTCTTTGGGGAAATTTTATCGGAAAGCTCACGAAATCTCTTCGGTTATTTGATATAGCACCATGGTCACAGGTAATGGAACTCAAAACTTAGGAAAGATAATTTTCTTACTTTTAATTTATGCAAGATAGGTGTTCACTCAAATATACATATTCACAGATGTAGCAAAAGTTACGCAAAAGATGAATAATTATACCATGAAGCAACGCACTGCGTCACCCTTACCAGTTAATTCAAATGGCCGTTCATTTTCAAAGAAGAACGATAACTGACCAATGACCAAACCGCGGACTAGGACAGCACGTAAATCAAGACCAAAGCAGCCTCCAACCGCGTTTAACGTCACTCTAACATGTAACCTGCTGTTCACTAATGAACATCACAAAACCCTTTCAACATAAGTCAATCTCAAGTAGGTCGATGGAATAATAAGGAGAAACAGAGCTTACCACTAAGAGGAATATTTACAAAATTGAGAAGAATAGGGGGATATTAAGAAAGGTTCTACTCTTGGCAGTTCTTCATATTATTAGTCAGTTAAGAGTACAGCTGCTAATTTTAGATTTGATGAAGCTTCAGGGTAAAAAGCCCTCTGCGTGTGATAAAGCAGTAAATGAACAACAAATAGACACAACCGCCCTTCGCTGAGAGAACCTGCACGGGTAAATTAAACCTTTCTTCCCCGTGAGTATAAATCAAATCCAATACGAAAGTCTTTCCCAATCATTCACCAATACTTTTCGGTCATTAAGTCGGGGTGTGACTAGCACAAAAGCAGTGGCAAAAGCAAAATAGAAATTACTCGACTGAGGCAAAAAAAAAAATAATGATACAAATAGTTCACCGTGCTTTGATTTTTGCTTGTTGTATGCAATTATTTTTTCCCCGACTGTAACAAAGAGAATGTTCTGCAAACCAAATGAGGGCAAGAATTTTAACTCATTACAGCGATCTTTATCTAAAGGTGAAATAAAGGGCATGCCAATTGTTACCACGAGATTTTAGCATGTTTAGGTAGTGATGATTTTCAGTTAATAAAATACTGTGTTAGTACGTTAAAATGGCGCAATTATTCTGAACCAAAATGTTTCGTTGAAAATGCATTTTGATGTCTACAACAGTGACTGAAAAAATTAGTATTTAACCTCCTAAAAAAACGATATTTCTTTTCTTAAGTAACCTGAATTTGATAAATGCCCCGTCCAGAATATGATTCATTGCACTAATAAATTAAATGTAATATTTTATCTAAATGCAGCCCAAGCAATTGTCCCATTCTGTTTAAATATTCCTTATATTACTACATGAAATTTACCTCATAAATATTCTACAGATATTTCAGATTCTCAAGTGCTCTTTTCCTTTTTCCTAGTGATAATACGATTTTCATATATAAAAGCAGTATTTCTTTTAAGGAGTTAAAAATCACTTTTTCATTCCCCCCTTTGTTTATACCTCTTGTTCAATGGGTATATTAGACGGATTTAATTTTAATTTTTTTTCAGTGCTGTATGATAATACACGATAAAAATGGAATCATGCATAAACATGGTGACATCAGAATATAAATTATAGTTGATAACGCTATCTCCCGTAATTTGCTGGGATATCATCGATGACAGACATCACTGGCAGACCCCGTTTTTATGCCTCTTAATTGGCCGTCAAATGAGGGGGCTGGAAAAATTATATGGCATACCCCATTAAGCCACCACAAGATCAGAGTCCAATTTACCTCAAATAATTAAAACAAAAGCGTCACCGAGAAATAAAAAAAAAACATCAAATTTCGGTGCACGCGTTCAGCGTACATAACATTAGGATGTCACCTTCACTAAATGATAAAAATATTAAAAAATATATATCATTACGTCCTTTCATGTATAATATAGCACTGAAATACCTCCAAAAGTCACATGTAATTGCAAGAATGCCTGCATATTGAAAAAAATCAAAACCTTGGGTTTAGTTACCGTGGGATTTTAATCGACGAACACATTTAATCCATGTTTTACACGTTAAGTCATGCACGAGACATTGTCTCCTATTCCAGCAAAGTCAAAGAAATGCGAAAATATTAGCGAATAACTTGAAGAGACGATAGTGATAGTGTGTGTCTGTTTAAGTAAGTAATTGCTCAGCAAACAGGTAAAACAGGACTGGTATAGTCACAGAACAAGTAAATCAGTAGATAAACAATTATGCACTAAGAGCTCTTAATTACGCAACAGAGGTGAGCACGATGAAAGGCAATTGGTTTGGTGTGAAAATATTGTCAAATGTGAACAGAGACGTTTTTATACAATAGTCATTAAAAGTCATTTTCCGCGATTAAAAAAAACTGATTCAGTTTCATTAGGGAGAAAAGTTTTAGGCTGCCTTATGCATTCAACCGATATATGTAATGAAATATTCACCCTTAACATATTGGTACTTACTGCGTAGTTATAAACTGGGAGCATCATTCTACTGAAATGCCCGTCACATTGAGAAACCAAATAGGCGTTTTTGTTGATCTCGCAGCAGCAGAAAAAAATCACAAAACCAAGATGTTGAATAATTCTGTCCTGTGGTTAGCCCTATCTGACTCAATAAGAATAGCTGGCCGTCCCAAAGGTTATCTCCTTCTAAAGCTTGAAGTGCACAGAGGCGGAGAGGAGGTTGGCCCTGACCGGCTAACTATAAACTAACTTCTCTCGGTACTACCTACCCCTAGAATGCCTGCCGCCATGATCCGGGATAGTTATGAAGGCTGGCCGATTTTCACGTCGGTTGCTCTGCAACTCAATCGTTGATGTTACTCTATACAACAAGGTGTAGATCGTAAACGCTTAGACACGCCCACTGCCGGGGCCATTGTATGTCGAGACCTTTATTTTGATCTGCCGCCGTTACTTAATGAGGTTGGGCCACTGACACATCCACCGATGATTGATTGCTCACATGACACCCCTGACCCATTTGTTGATATACAAAACAACCTCTCGCTTCGAAAGAGTTCAACTCATCTGCAAAAAACTCGACAATGATTGGTTGGAATTTTTGGAGGGGTGTTGTCAACATGTTATCATGATAGTGGTAATATTCGTAAATCTTTGTAAGATAATGTGAGTTTTTGTTAAAGGATTCTTTTCGAATGCATCAGTAAATATAAGTTTTTCTTCACCCATTGACATCGCAGAACGATTACCTGAAAGTCCGAAAAGTTCAGATAACTTCTTTGTACTTTTCGCTTGGCATGATGGCTATAACCACACTGTCGCTGCTTCGAAAATAATTTAACATAGAACAGAGAAATTAAAAAACCACAGAAAGTGAACGCAATTATTTTTGCGTTACCCATCTAAATAAAAACTGCTATAAAACCACGAATTCCGTAGTGCAATTATCTGAACCGCAAACAACTTAGAATAATTACTGGATTATTAACAAATTAACTATTTTGAAACTTAAATATATTTTTTATTCCATTTGCCTTTTTCTTCTTTTCCGTTCTTTTTCTTTTGCAGTTAAAAAATTTAAAAAAAAAAGCTGCAGTTTTCTTAAGATTCTGTTTAAGTTAAATTTCAAAGTAAAGTGGACAAATATGGAACAGTCTAGATCTATACTTATTGATATTTACACTATTTTTAAACAACTGTTTACTATCTCCACTATATTACAAAAACATCATTTTATGTTATGGAACTGCTTAGCTTTAGCGATGTCTTGTCATCACTTCTGCAAATAAACAAAACTTGTATAATGTACTATTGTTAGCTCATAGTCTTTTTTGTGTTACAGTGAGTAATGAAAAAAAAACATTATTATTATTATTATTATTATTATTATTATTATTATTATTCCACCACAATATGTTCCTACATGCAACACGCTGATACATATCTTACGTCGCCCTGCAATAATTTCCCAGTTGAAAACTTTCAACACTATGGTCTAAATAATGACCAAACCATTTATCACGCCATAATTTTTGCACTAAGAAAGTACCTGATCACTTGAATAATACCCAGTCTTCGGGGGTCCCCTCCAGCGACCGTAAATCACAACGTCCAGCGTGACAGCTGGGCACTTAACCACGGGAACTATCAAACTCCCTTAGTCGAAGTTAATCAGCTTCTTACAACTGTTGGACATTGACTACCCTCTAATTTTCTCCGGCAGTCAATAGAGGGAGTCGTCAAGGGTAAGTTTATCATAATCGAATGATGCAACATACAACCGGATCACTTAACTTTAATTTACTTCAAGGCTATGGATAATTTTGCCACCATTTCCTCCACTAACAAGTATGTGACCTTGGGGGGAACCCCTATGTTACACCACTCCCCCGCCCCGTCCGGCCTAATGACGCAGCAAGGGCGTTGCTAGCCGGCCCCAAGGAGGGAGAGGGTGGGAACGTGGGACCCAAGCGTGTAATTCGCCCACGAGTTTAAGTTCTATCATAGGAATAAAACATTTAAGAAGCACCTGCCTCAATTCTAATAATTATACATTTAGTCTATGATTATCAATAATAACAAAAGGAATGGAAGAAAAACTACGCGACTGCAGTGTACAGACTCAATAATAGTCGTTTTCAAGAAACACAAAAAATGCTATACAGATTAAGCTGCACATCTCTAGACAATAATAGACTAACCTCGGTGAAAAAAGAATGCACAGAGTGAGGATAGATTGTTAAAAATCAAACCTCTGTTTATTGCACTTAACTGATGGTTTTCGCCAGTTGCAGTCAGCCATCACTGATTGCCACTTGACTCGGTTGCTGCAGCAAAAGTTTTGGTGCAATTACCCGTGATTATGCCGCAAGCATTGCCAATAAACTCATTAAGTAAAAAGCGCGTCACGAGAGCTCATCTTTGCAATAATAAAGACTCATAACTCATCAGGCAAAAACCCACAACAGGGTCGTGACTTCAGCGCCTCCAATTTGGAAAATGCACTCGAAAAATCGATGTCCCCGCAACTCAAGCAAACAATTTTTCAAAATCATCTTTAAAGTTAAAAAATGCCAGTAATAAACCTATCCTCTTCGCAAGCTACTTTCAAAATTGATAACAGAAATGAAACTTTTTTTTTGAAATTATAAATAGTCTTTTAATGATGAATTGCCGCTACCTTACAGGATTTCAGTCGAGACAAACGCGCTGTGCAGCGAATCACCGACTTCCTGCAAAACCTTAAATAACAGAAGCTCATTGTCGCTCGACTGGTTGTCATGAAGTTGGAAGAAAATTCGCTCAATATTAGAGAAAAAAGTTTTGGGTAGACCACGATTGGCTGCACAAATAATGCTCGTAATGAACCACTAGCGCAGGGAATTTGTGAATTTGCTGAAAAGCATTGTCTATGTATGAGAAGCGGCCTGCTGGGAGCTCAACAAAGCCGTGCACTTCCACTGACTGCGAGGCCACAAAGAACGCACCACCGTCAAAGACGGCTTCCCCGTCAACCCGAGCACTCTTCAGGTGTTCGCAGTAGATTCTCAATGGCTAGCGGCACTTTAATCTTCGCCAAATTACATTGTAAATCTGAGAGGATTTGTTGTTGAGATAAGCCGCACTAGCCATGTCAAGACAGAAAAAAGAGAAAATATGCGTGCGGTTAAAAACACCTGATCGTCCAGGGCTTTGAAAATTTCATTAAAATGTTACATCTTCCGTTTTGTTCTAGTTATCAGTATTTTCCCTCTTGGTCTGTAAATTTAGGTAATGCGTTTCGTTCTTTAATCATGCAGCTGGTTGACCAAATTCATAAAAACATAAAGAAAAGACGTTCTCAGCACGAAAACACTAATATGTGTGCACGCGGTCGTAATAATGTGTACAAACGTCAGGCGATGGACCCAGAATCAACCTCTATTTCTTATTTCATCTCTTTAATTTCATAAGAGTTGTTTTCGTGCCAGTTAAAGCATTTAGTTTTCAGCACAATACATTTTCGCGCGATATAGGAGATAATATTGGGAGTGGTTATCGGCGTATTTTTTCAACAAAAACGAATGAGACAATGAAAAGATAGAAGTAGCAAACTAGCATTTCGTTAATAAAATGGGCGGCTTTGAAATGACAAAGACATAAATAAAAAGGTAAATTATTTAGGACGAAACACTGCAAGATAAAAGGTAACAAGTGCCAAGGCGGTAAGGAACCCATTAACAAGCGGCTAAATGTTGAATAATAAATACTGTTCCTTTAGTTTATGATAAAGACTAGTTTGTGCCTTATATTTTCCTTTTCCCGATATATATAAATAATGACTGAACGCTTCATACATGCTAGTTATGAATCGTTCTAGCAAAACCCACAATAAATCAAGGTAACAACATACTTTTACGTGGGTCCCATATTATCATCATTTGAGTACTGCAAAAATAGATTTATAGATAATGTAAATTAATAATTGCCCAACCAGCAGATCGTTTGTTAAGTAAGCCATCAGCAAAAAATGCACTGTTTCACTACACTTGCTTCAAGTTTTTTGCTATCATGTTATTGCTATAAATACATTCTTTACAAAAGTCTAAAATACAATAAATTATGGAGAAAAGTAATTAATGCTACAACACCGTTTTTAAATGACCAAGTTAGAGTCTCTGATAACCGTTAATGTTCACAACGTCTGTTACAGCATGCAGTTGGTTTAATGAAGACATTAAATTATCAAGTATTTTATGGCTTATGACACGCGTGACTTTGTTGCCACTCTGCCATCAGCGTCATCCCGCAAACAAGAATGTAGTAGTTAATTATTTAGATACAGCTTTGATTGAACATGAATCAATCAACAGATTAAAATGTGCACCACGCAATTTAAACGCACCCAGAAAATAATTTTCAGTTGATGAAATCGTTGATTGAAACCAAATAGGAGAGAATCAGTCGGCCACTTGGTTGAGATTGTTTACCGGACACCTATTCTGAACATCAGATGAAGGATCAAAGGGATGAAGAAAATGAAGCGCGCTTTCCTTATTGTATATCAGTGTGCACAATGCCTCTTCCGATCACCTGGCGAAACTCCACAGTCTTCCCTCTCACATGCTGGCTCCTTTTGTGCCCTCGCTGTATTGCTCGATCGATGCATAATCACTACTGTTTTCAATTTCATTTTAATGGTCGCTAGTTAGGGGCAATCTTCTGTAATTTTCATTAGTTTGTAATGTAATTCCTCGCCCTAAGGAGGATTCTAGATATGGGTTTTTTCTTCGACAAAAATTACCGAGTGTTGTGTTGAATACAACAAAGCAGCTGGAAGAATGACCGAGAATGTGCTTGAATGCGAATATAAACGGGAAGATTGGTGGACAATTGTTCAAAACTTAATATTGTGTTAAACATGAATTGACAAGGCAAGATGATTCGAAATGTGATTAGACCCGATCTAACGCGACAAGTTAATCCCCTTACTGGTTTACTGAAAATGGCCAGGGCCACGAAATTCGAACCCTGATCAATTAGGAACAGACTACATGGTGTATGGTTTTCACAGCTTTGGTTAAAAAAGCGCGGTTGACGGGTCGTGTTTGTTTAGTTAACAAATATAAAAGACTTTTCTAAAGAACCATACATCGAGTGCAGCATTTGTTGCAGTTATTTGTATCTCTAGAATTTAGGTTAGACATTTTAACCTTCATTCAAAAGGAACATTTCAGAGAGAGTGAGGAGAGAAAAATTATAGGAATCATCCTCGCGGTTTATCGAATGGTGGATGAAATGTGAAAAACGCACCGAAAATTTGATTTTGAAAACTCGGAAATTATTCAATGTTATTCAATCATATTGAACTTTATACTAATTCGTGGTATTGCCTTTGATTCAAGAACTTTTTTGGAATCTTTTTTGAATTTTTTTGTAAAAACGCACTGCCGAGATAAAGCGTTTCACCTGTAACCTCTTTGAACAACCAATCGATCTGTTTAACTTCTGCACACATTTCTTCTTCCCTCAGTCTCTGTTTCGACCATGATACACGTCCCGACACGTACCGAAAATGCATCTCCCCATACTTGTGAAACATGGTCATTACATTCGCCTTCTGTGACGCTCTGGCCACGATGCACTTCCTCTGCAGAGACAGTACCCAATGATGGTGTGACTTTGGGGTGCAAACAGAGTATTGTAAATCCGGTCAAGATTCTTTTTGATTTCACACAACCTAATCAAAATGTCCAAATGCGATTTAAAATGGTATGGAATGCTGTAACATATTAAATTAAAATGTTAGAAGCAATTTGTTAAAAGCTACAGAAATCCAGAAGAAAGCCGTCACCCAAGAGAAAGAAAAAAGCATTTAATATCAGCATTGCGTATTTAGACTGACATTTTTATCTAGTGCCACGTGGCTGTTATTTATACAATTGAGTCAAAAACCTTAATGAACCAGATGCTATTTCAAGAAATAATATTACTTGAAATTTCGTTGTATCAAAATAGAAAATTTCAGAACAATTAATTTTTGAATTTGGGTTGTCTTTTATTCACCCAACATGACAAGCAAGTGCATAATTTGGTGTATATTATTTTCAAATAGAATTTATCTAATAGCGATAGAGTCAATCCGAGATTTGTCACCTACTCTCATATAGGATTTCATCTAGATTAAAAATATTTCAGTATACTGCGTATTTGTTCTAATTTTCCAAAAAATTGCTTACTCTAATTCTATAAATTTTGCCATAATAAAATATACTACTAGTTCTTCTTCAGACTGCAAGCCCGCAGATGCCTGTGTTCTTAATCTCATCATTAATCAACGGCTCTCTTCATCAAACAGGCACATTAAATGGTCATTAGTTAGCTAATTGATTGGAAAATACCTACGAGCGAGAAATATTGTGACTTGCCGATCCGTTAATCCGATACTACAATGACAAAAGGATTAACTTCATTATCACTGTGTATAGCGTTTTTGCAACATGTCATACTACACTCACGGTGCATCACAAACATGTATCTCCCGGACGACTTTCATTAGAAACTATTAAAATAAATCTTGCAGCTGCGAAAAAATGCAAGAACACATTTCTTGATTTAAACATTACCTGACAAAGAGATTTGAAATTACATTATCTTACCCAGAGATCAGCATGTTTTTATCTACCACCGAAAGTATAAATCATTCCTTGACAGTCAAGCCCAATTTTACCTGAAGCCTTATTCTTTTATTTAACATACTTGATTCTACCTATATTTTCATATAAAAAATTGATCACCTTAATACTACTTTCTCTGTCGTAAAAAAAACTCTTTCATAAAATGATGACACTGAAAGTGACACCCACTTCAACACAGACAAGTGTCATTTTCTAAACCCTCTTCATCATAACGAGTGCTTGCCCGCGAGAAAGAAATGACGTAATATAATTGGCCCACTGCTGTCCGGATGAACAATGTTACCGAGGGGGTGTGGATACGTTAATGAGAGCCACACAATCTGGTTCATTAACTGCAAATTTATCTAAATGTATATTGCTCATTAGGCTGCCTTCTTTATCCAATTGCTTCCAAAGCAATACAATTTTATCCTCATGTACTGGTTGGCAAAGCAAAGGGTTTTGTCTTTTGATTTTTGTCTGAATTACATTTTTTAATATTTTGATATAATAAAACGGAGAACGTGTCAGTTTAAAAAATTCCTCAAATACACAGCCTCACAGTGGATCACATTTCACAATCGAATGGTCATCTATGCCCCCCCCCCAAAAAAAAAAAAAAAAATCATGACAGACTGATAGACAAACATTGATCCTATTCTTATATGAAGACATCAACCCTAATCCCACTTTATTAAAAGTCTCGAGACGATTATTCCGATAATTAAACGTATAAAGCGGCATTCGATGTTAACGTTTATTTTCCGTGATAATTCTATTATATCGAATGATGATTTATGATACCCTAAAGAGAATATAATGGAAATTTTCGAAAAAACATTACTCGAAAGAGACCTGCAAATGACACGTCTGGGAAATAAAAGTTTGATTAAGCGGATCATGGATGTGTTCAAACTTTGAGGAAATGCCGGGTAAATTAAAGCGTGATTTGGCAAAATGGACCTGACAGACGAGCTATATATTAAGGGGTGAAAATAAAAAGAACTGGCCCGGTCAAAATAACTGTCGTGAAGAGTGCCACATCAAAGTTAACCTCAGTGTGCTTCTTGAAAATTAACGCACTATTATTTTGACCCATGGAGTTTACATTGGGAAGCCGGGAGTTGAACTGTGGACTAGATTTTATATATGAAGCAACTCGGGTTAACAAAGTATTAGATTCTCTGGAACAAATCTGGAACAAATACAAATTTTATGATTTTTTTCTCACTAATTTTCATTCACGTTTTTATAACGTGTCTAATAAAAATAAATTTGAAGAGGAAAAATTAAGTGGCAATGTACTCTTTTTTTGTTTCTGTATATTGATACACAGAATAAAATTATTACAATAATACGCTGAATTATTACCGTCATGTGCAAATATTTCATGACAAAAATATGTCATTCGTATATGAATTTACTTAAATCATAATGGGCATTAATCTATTGAAATGGCAATATCATGCTAAATTAAATGTACATTCAACCGCACGTTATTTGTTGACATATTGTTTAAACTGAATTGCGAAAGGCATTATGAGTACGTTAACGGTTTACACCCTCATAAAACTTTCTGAGACGAGTGTTGGAAAAAATGTACATGTTTACAAAATAACACCAGTTATCAACTTTTTTTCGACGCAGATTGCTCTTGAACATAGTTCAATTATTCCACTAAAATGAGATGACTCAATCTTAAAAGAGCCGCATAAGATGTCAATGCCCAAAACAGATTCATTAATTCAAAGCATTTTACCAGTTGAAGATAGCTCAGTTTTCAAATTGCTGTATTAAAATCAACTAAAGGATGACTCGCTCATCAGTTCAAATACATTTGCTTAAAGGAGATAGTTCAATCTTAAAATTGTCAGTATCTCAGGCACTCTGGTCCAATTTGGCTAATTGCAGGAACAAATGGGTCTCTTCATCACCATATAATTACGTCTCTTTATCAGCTGGCGCCATCTTAAGGCGATAAGGACAATTTAGGTCTCTCGAAATTTTTAACTTTTCGCTGTGGTCATTATCTTTTGCTGCATCTTCTTTTGAATTCTTCTCACATCTTTGCAGCAGACGGAATTGCCTCTATCTTACCTCAAAATCTACGTGAAAATGTAATTATTTAATTTGAATTCCTTCTTTTTTCACCCTTTTTGTCAAGTCCAAATTTTTAAAACGCACGTACTGACAGAATAGAACTTCAAAATATATTTGAACAAAATAGTTGTCATTTATTTTCTAACCATGATTATAATCGATTTTTTATGGAACAATTGATGTTCTCCGAACTGTGGTGGTTCGTCCCACCGTTTAAACAATGTGTTATTAAGGGGTGGGAAGAACACGATAATAAACTCACTGAATGACAAAATCCGGGTTACGGCGGTTTTCTTTCGGTGCACCGATTCAGTTTATTTTTTCCGATACTCTATATTTATACCCATTTACAGCAAAGAAATGACAAATGACACACGTACTTTTTGCACATTAGCGAGACAAAGGTGACGGGATGAAAGTAACACGGAACTTGGGGGCATGTGTTATGCACTGTACACCTCGCGGATTGTTTGTCAGCCACACGTCGTAGTTGACATTTACGACCAATTACTCTGGACTTTCTGGAGACCGTCTAGTCAGCCAAGTTGACAACTTGGGGTTACTATCTCATCATGGACCGTGCTTTTTGAAATACAAATTAAACTATTTAATTTTAAAAGAAGTTTTTAGTACATAATTCTAACCAAAAACGAAAATAGGCCATGTGTGCATCGTGAAATATTTTTCTTAGAAGGTAACTTTCCTAATTTACCTACCTTACCGTTAATTTATCATAAAAAGGCTACAACACTGATATAAACCTATCACTCGTCGTTTGTCATCAGTATTGTCCATATAGTAGATTAATTAAGATCGCTTTCACATTTCTAAATATACCGTTATCGAGTTACCTCTGAAGAGAGGAGAGACAATGAAAAGCGACGACAAGTGAACAGCGTTAATCGCAAAGTGAATACGAGCAGCAGAGGTGTCTACGTGAAGACAGGTGAGACCATCACTGGTAGCCTAGCAGGACGCCTCCAAAGTACGTGTCCATGAGAACCAGGGGACCTCAGACAACTATTGTCCTTTACCTGAACTTTGAAAAAAACGAGCTGTGGATACCGCCAACTCTGTGATAAATGTGAATAAAATGAGAATGTTTTAAGATTTAGTTACGCACCTTGCCGACGCCCGAGCGTGCTACGATATTCAATGATAACCTTTCAGGAGGTGTCAGAAGCGTTGCCTGTGTCTAGATGGAGTTGTTGTTGACTCTACTTGGCTGGGTGGATAGCGGTATGTCGCTGTGGTATAAATCTAAAATTGCTTCGCTGGGGCACCTAAAAACCCTAGTACCGATCTCGTCTTGGCAGAGGAAATAGACTTGGAGATAAAGATACAGGTGGTGATACTGACGCGGAGCCCCCCCTCCTCTCGTGTGCAAGCTCTATAAGTTAGTGAGAAATCACTTGACAAATTAAAATGTATCACTTGGATCAGGAATATGTTAAAATAAACGTTTTCTTACCTGGCTCATGACAGCAGTTTGCATACTGATAAACCAGCACTTTTTCTATCTGGGTGCTATCTTCTTTTACGCTTTGCTGGCCGTGGGATGATATATCTCTCCTTGTTGTTCGTTTCCTTCCGTCCGTGACTTGTTGAGGAGGAGGGGTAATTAAGGCTATTTTAGGTCAACTGGAGGGACGTTGTATGTTATGACAGTCGACAGTTTTTAAACAACATCGCAAATGTGCCCTATTCCGATCAACATGGCGCCTCAGTCAGCCACTGGCAGTAAAATGTTGTTTAGGTTCTGTCCAAAGATTTATAGCAGCACCTTCGCTCAAGCTTGACCCTTTCTCGGCTGCTGACTATGCTTATGCGGATGTTCAATTGTCCGGACTTAATTTGAACCCCCTTACTAGCTTGCATCCTCGGGGTAGGTTTCTTGTCGATTTCTTACGTCCATCATTTGTAAAGCGATCCCCTTTGAGATAGTATCTGTCTTAACAAAAGTCTCTTCCACAATTACGTAAGATAAAGCGACGAGGAAACCGGTAACATCGCCAGGTAAAAATTAGCGCAACTGTCATTATGGTTCAATTTTATACCACTTGTATGTCCTAGAGGGAGGTCTCTTACAAACTAACATGGCGCATTCTTCTCACTAAAATTATCTCTATGCTTGAAGCTAGACCGCATTTTCCTTCGAAATTTCTAAACCGCCACTCCTTGCGGCTAAACTATGTCAATTCAAGAACCAACATTTTTTTCAATTTACTTTTGCCAAACATGCCTTCTGCGAATTTTTATTTCCAGTTGATTTTATCCTTTTGTTACAAACGAAGTTTATTTCAGTTAATCTGGTCTAATTTTGCTAAAGGTTTAGTGGGATATATATCAGCCACAAGCGAACGTGTCATTTTGTCAGACATTCTTTATTTCAAGTGTAGGAAAAGGTGTAATTCGTGCACTGACACGCGACTGCGAAGTGATGAAGACCAAATGTTGCCTTCAATACTAATTAATTAAAAAAAGAGAAGTTCTTTTTAGGCTTTGTGTTCAGTTATGTTCTTGAAGTCATGCAGGGTTTTGTTCGAAGAATTAGTTACGCGTAAACTCTTCTAAAAGATGGTGAACTGGATAATTCAGCTAGCTACCTTGCAGAACTGACACAGATATAAGTATGATCTGTGGCTGTGATTAAGCAAGTGTTAATAAGGGGATCAAATGAACAGTTTTTCTTCTGATAAAACATGTTATCTTGTTTAGATCAATACCAATTAAGGTAATTAGTGGTCTCCTTTCCCTTGCCTGGGGTCTACACAGCGCCAGAATACTACAACAGGACTTCGCACAAGTGTGTCACCGCTATGATTGATGAGAAGGCGCAATGCCCATAGGGGAATGTGTCATCTCCCCGTATTTTCGCTCTCGTAACAGTAATGACAACACCACGAAAGGAAAGACGCAGATACAAGCTTGACGCTGCTGTTGCACATTCACGACTAATGATGAATGTGAGGAAAGATCATCACCTATGTAATGTCTTTGTTCGGAGGCTGAGAATATAAGTTGACTGGCTTATTTTACCACTTTCCCCGTGGCAAATGTGACGTGAGAACGTCTTGAAAGCTGCGTAAGTGTCGATTTTCACGCAACCGGTGCCATGCTGAGTTATGCCTGTTACACACGTATATATTTTGTGTTAATTTCACTTTCTGGACAAGGCTTGACTGAAGTATTTATCCAAACCACCACGATTGAATATCTTACATTTTTTGTTTTGCATACCCTTTTTTTCTTTATGGTACCTCATTTGCGGATGATTTTGTCAATCTTATTTGTTTTCTTAAGAGATTGTGAAAAATACATACTCATCTATAATGAGAAGCCTGTAGTCTGATTTAAAAGATAAATGGGTGCCAACTTAGGATATCATATTACTTTTTGTTATTTCATTCTTAATTTTAGGTGTCTTGTGTCTCAAATTTCTCTCTTTTACAAAATTATGAAAATCTACAAGCAATCCCACAGAGGAAACCCGTGAGACTTGTTTCAAGAGCTGATTTTCAGCATACTGAATGCAAAGTATAAATATTGTCTTTCATTTTATTCGATGACGTACTGGTATTTCAGTGAACTTCGTTATTGGAATAATGCTATTTCTGCGCTTATTTGAGGAATTGATACCAAGCTGCAGGTATTTTTCCCCAAAAATTACTTTGAACAAAATGATAAACAAACGGCTCCTCAGAGAAAAGCCGTCCTGCTTTTACAGTGGTCCAATATTACTATTTATTTCAAAGCATTATTAAAATCTGAAATAAACGGAATTTTCCAAATAGGTAAATGACGTTACAGAATTAGTCAGACCCGCTGAAATTAAGTAACCTAGATGTCAGACAGGCCAGGCATGTTATATTAAATCAAATTTTATTTGAGATCGGAATTTTTGAGCAAGATTATTTCGACACCCTGTCTAGCTTGGTAAGCAGTTGAAAAACATTTTCCAACGAACAACGGCGATTAAGATGAATGTGTACTGTACAGGACTTGGTCGGTTTTGATTTGGACCGGCAAACGCTTATTGAGTCCTAGGTTACATATGGCGCACTGCCATTATTTCCTGACATTAAGGCCACTTGATTTTTCAACAAACTGCACAGTTTTCAGTTGGATAGATACAGTGCAAGTCCTTAATCCAATATTTATTGACTCGTTACTTTAGTAGTGAATAATGCTTTTGCTTGAAAGTTAAACATGAAATAATGATGACGCCGCTGTTTTGTTCAGATAATGATGGAAAATGGTATGTTTGGAGGACGTAATATGCTCGCTGTGTGGCCAGGATAGCTAAGGTGATTTGTCGGGGAAGATGTTCTCAGGCAAAATAAGCAAAGAAATAACTTAATGACTTTAAATAAAATATTTATGGAAAGTTTTAAGTTTGCCCACATACGCACATGTACCACAAAATTCACCCAGACCCACTCCACACCCCTCCCCTCCCTCTCTACATTTTTTTTTCTAAGAGAAAGAAAATCACCGAAACGACGCGATTTTGCCGGCTCAGATGTCCTCGGTAAAGACCAATCAAGGTGGATATTGACAATCCATCCCCACTGTACTTTGTCTGCATAACTATAGCCCAAGTCATTAAGCCAATCTTTCACAAGGCGCAAGGGCAGGTAGATTCGGTTTCCTTTAAATTGTGTTGTTATTGTCGAAACTCAGAGCAGTTAATTTGGGGACGTTCCAACAGATAAAGCCCCTTCGTGTATGGGTTGAACCTGTAACAAAAGGTGGCGGCAGCATCAAGCGATTTGGTTTGCGTAATAGCACAGGCATTACGCCTAAACGCTACATAATAGGTTTAAATTTTCGCACGCTTGTTACTCGTTTTGGTCCAGTTTTGTAATTTTTTTACCCTTCCGTTCACGCGTGTTCGCACTGCAACGAAATCCAGGCCACTATGAATATAAATGGGAAATGTATAGAATTGTTACATAACATTACCACAAGCCCAAGATCTGTTAATGTGTTTAATTTTACGTTGAGAGAACTTATTCATCGGCGTGGCTTTCTCTCACGCACATTCATTCAGTCTTAATTTCCCCTTTTGCTTCATCAATTTTATATATAATGAGAAGTTATTGGAAAGAATTCACCGCATTTTTTTATTCACTGTTCCGTCTTTAACTCACATCTTTCATTCATCTACGAAAAAAGTTTCTTTTGTGTCATGAACGTCACTGACTGTTACGGTCAGCGTGTCTCTATTTTGGTCTTACCTCTACCATGGAATTTTTAAAGATCAGGTGAAACGGCAAATAAACCCCTAGAGGTAAGAGACACACCCCTACCGACGCCATACGTTATATGACGAATAACATAAAATCTTCCACTTTGTTTCCCACCGGTCATGTAGGTCCGCACGTCAAAACAAAAATGCCCACGAGAGAGGGAGAAATAGTCCCAAAACACAAGTTCTGCTTTTGGCTTTATTCCATGTGGTTTTAATCGACAGAATAATTGAACGTTATAAAAACGAAATAAGCAATATGCTGCAGGAAAAACAAATACTCTTTAAAGAAAAAAGAGGCGATGAATATTTGAAAATCTTTACAGGTACCCCGTGGTTTAATATCATGCGTTACAATTTTGCAAAATAATTGAATGCTATAAAAAAGAAATAAGTACCTACAATATGCCGCAAGGAAAACGTGCTTCTTAAGAAAGTGCGATACTATTTTTCGGTTATAACGGCCCTGGAAGGAGCTTTGAGCTTTGTAAGCGTAAAGTTAAACGCACCATAGTCAGCATAGCACAACCGCGGATCACAAGAAGATTAACAAAAAGAATAAAATTTTGATACAAAACATGTTGCGGCTAAACTCAATGAAAGTGACATCGCTCATTATTTCATACTTAAAGTATTCTAAATTACATCTTTGGTGTATCGTATACCATAATAACATTGATTTAGAATATAAAATTTTCATGATATTTATAATTATATGTAGTCCCTTCAAATCAAAAAGCATATATGAAAGATTCATTTTCTCTGTGATGTATTTAATGCAGGTAGAATTACAAGAGAAAAAGTAAGAAAAGACAGCCATGTTTCAACATACCGGCAGCAAAATTGTTGAAATTGCACTGGGAAAATGCAGGATTTTAAGAGTTGAAAAATAAGAGGAAATCTGTTCTTGTATTGAGATTTCCTTGAAATATATCATTGTCAAATGTGCCTTGGGAAATTGAAAATGGCTTACTATTTTAACACATTCTATTGTACATCATGTCTCGTCAGTTGAAGTTGTTTTGGCTCCCGTTCTCTCCTTACTCTATTTGTACACAGTATGGAGTAAATTTTCAGTCGTCATTCTTGAAATCACTTACAATTCTAGGAAAATGATAAAATCAACCAAACCAAACGATCTCATTATGTAAATGAATTTGTGGATCCTTGGTGCTTTTTTGTTATTACTATCACCAACCTGAAATAGATTGGCCATATGGCCCGATCAACTAAAATTTTAAATAACAATGTAAGGAAAAGATAGTATTACATATTTCACTCTGTATCTCACAGAAATGCATACTTCGACCGAATTTTTTTTCTTATCATCGTCGTTGGCCTCTCGCAGGCGTTCTCGGCATGCAGACTTCAGTTTTGACAGAAAAATGCTCATTCAAATGTGCCAGAGATGACGGTGCTTGTCAGCACATCTCCGCCACAGCAATCGCTTAAGTAACCTATTCGACTGTTGATTTTGTGTGTTTTGCCATTTGCACAAAAGTGCGAGCAATAATAAAAGTATAAAATTACGGTCTTTGGCATTAGAATTTAATCTAAATTGCTTTGATTCAACTAACTTTTCTTGTGTTTTGTTTAAAATAAAGGGAAGGCTGTTTAATAATATTCATGGGGTAACTCGGGATTAGTTTCTCGCCCCTTGCTAATTTTGCGTCCGAATTTTATCACGTTATGATTACTCTATTTATATTCGTCGACTATAAATAGAGTTTATCTCAATATCCCATTTATGATTTAAAAACTGAAAAAAAAATGTATACCTGTACAAACAGAAAAAGGCCTCATCCATACATTAATCAAAAGGATCAAAAGTCGCTGTTTTTATCTATAGCATTCTTGCACCAGGGATCTTAACCTAAAATCTTGCTCTGTCATTTATTAAGAGATACCACCGTACAAATCAGGTAAAGAAATCTCTTCTCCTCCTCAACTAAAAACCCTTAAACACATGTACATTGGCGTCATTGACTGCAGTATCATTAATAAGTTATCGCGTTAAAAAAACTAGAAATATACCTACACTGTATTTGGAATATCAAGAGAAATAGGGTGGATATCACATTGTACCACGGTTTGAACTAAAAATTTCAAGTCTCGCTATTTCTATCTCAGGTCCTAGTCAGTACTATCCATCAAAAATTGACTTGGTTTCTGTTGATTTTCATTTTATGATTTTGTCAATATAATTTTACTCCATTCTGGCAAGATATTGTTTTCAGTTTTTTCCAGCAGTATAACATTCCAGAAATGGTCAAACAGACTTACACTAGGGTCACATTTAGTCATTTGGTATTTGAGGAACGGTGTCTTATTAAGCATATAAACTTGACAACACGACCTGTTATTTCATTATGTTATGAAAAAACGTATTAGAAATATCTTCAGTATTATTTTCTAACTTCCTACTGAGTACAAAAGCAAGCACTTCCCAAACCTCGGTCGCTTTTGCCGATTTTTGCTAATTCTTATTTTTTAAAAAATTATAACACGTTACCACAAAACTTTTCACTTAGAATTGTAAAAACAAAGGCACGGTAAAAGCGAAAAACTCGACGGTTATTACTTAACAGTTTCAGAGTTGTCAACTCGGGTCATTTATGAATAAGCTTCTCAGTTTCAATTATCGATTTCGTATATCTTCGGGTTTAATCTCAATAAAAATAATAATGATTAATTTTCTTAATAATTATTATAATAACAATAAGTTTGGCGCTATTTAATAAAATGTCAAGTTTTTAGTAGCTTCTGGACACATCTGCTCAAATATTTTTCATCTTCGAAAAATTAGAAATAAGTGGAAGTACACATATATACACATACCAAATTATGCCCCCTGTTATGCTAAAATCATCGCAAATTTTTACAAGGCCATAAGGCTGGTACCCTTTAATACAGTGCTAAGTTAGTATACCAGAGTTTTTTTTCATCGTTGAAATATTTGTAATAAATGGAAATGCAAATATATTGATGCACTTCCCAAATTATGCCACCTCATTATATTAATCGCAAACATTCCAAAAATTCAGCAATGCTTGTTTACTTCACTTTGTAAGGTATCTGCCATATCCCTTTTATCAAAAACATTAAACGTTCCAAAAGTATACTATTAAGGTACCTTCATCCCAATAAAACAACTCGTTTTGATAGTTTCCAAACGCTTAAATGTAATTGAAATGAAAATACATCTTTTGTCACCTAACGAGTTGCTTCCATAAACGTTTGTGGTATTGGTGTGAATTTTGTGGTACATAAGCATAAGACCAACGGACCGTTTTAATATCGACTTGTCCTGTAATGATTATAACTCACAACATAATTCCATATCTACTGGTTAATTGCAACGCGTATGAAGGTCTTATTAAATCATTTGATCAAAAATAAGCTTTTTATCAAACCGACGGCAATATGCAAACGGAGTTTTCATTTTGCTCTACTTGAGAAAAAAGTACAACTAGGCTAATACGTTTATCTACACCAAAGCCCGCAGTAATCTTTTCACACATTTCTTTATTCACCCAAAACTCTTTGACTAAGGCAGAACGCAAATTACATTAAATCCCCAAAAGCTTCTAAAATCAATGATATGAAGTATACGACATGATATCCTTAAGCATAAAAACTTATTAAATCCTGTTGATAAAAGTTGAATAGCTTAGCTCTGCACCGGTGCAATTTTTTTCTATCAAACGCCAGGTGAGAAGAAAAACCGAGATCTCCTTCGACTTCCCTGCTGTTCGGTCGATTCCTCATCAAAGGTGCCGACACTTGCCAGTACGTGGGACTATCCCCGACCGTTTAATCAGCATCGGGTATCCTTGGCATCTCGCATCTGAGAAGAAATAATTAAATCCAATGTAAAGATGGATTGCTATCAAAGGCCAGTGCATTTTTGAAGAGAAATAATGAAATTATTCATACTACCAACTTGTCGGAGATAACTTTCTACGATATAAAGCGTTTTCTTCTTGTTGTTATCTTGCTAAAAAGGTTATCGGCGTTAGTGGATGGGGTTTACTTTACAAGCACGGTCATCCTTTTGCTGATTACTACCCACTTCCTTTGAAAACACGTGGAATCATAAACCCAGAAGAAGGCAAATTTTTATCTTAAAGCATTTGTTTGGCCGATGATATTAGAAATACTTGAACGGTGAAAAGTTTTAATGAAAATAACACATCCCCAATAATTACTCCTCAGCCTTTGCCATCAAAATGAAGAGAAAAGGTGTGAACAGGCTCAGAAGAGCTCACTCCTTAGAGGCGGCACCAATTCATGTCAAGTTCAATGTTTACTCAAAAGCTCCGATTTGTAATCATAGAAAAATACCATAATTTATACGTTTTTGCACTACAAAAGGTTGCAGCTCTGAAAGTCATCCGCCAGAGCCTGGCACAACTATCAACTCTCCTATCTTCAAACGAAGCAGCTATGTGGGAGCTCTTTAGAGCTGGATCGAGTATCAAAGCATAGCTATAGATCACTCGTTCGGGTTCAAAGGCAATGCAAAAAGGCTGTAAAAATACTTTTTCTCCAGCGTTTGTTATGAACAAGGATTTTCAATTCACCATTGTTATTTCTGTTTAGATTTGTTACATGTGTTTGGCAATATGCACACGCTTGTTAAGCTAAAGGCAGGTTAAAAAAACGTGTGTTTATCTTATTCTACCACTCTCCAATATATAGGCACGCTAACTTATTGTGTTCATCAAAACATCAAAGAAACCATGATTGTCGTCTATGTGGTTGAAACACACCGAGCAATGCTGGTTTATATATGAACTTAACCATCGGGAACAAACCTACGAAAAAAGATTCAAGTTTCACGGAGACACGTATTATTTTCCACAAATTTTTGGTTTCTCAAATAAATAAAACACTTTCGAATGCATGATTATCTTCGAAAATAAAATAAACAACAATTCAGTGAGTATAAGCAATTTTAATAGAAGATTAATGTGCTGACAGCATCTGTACAGTAAATTAAAATAAAACAAAAGTAGTTAGTGATATTCAAATTACACTTGGCATGTAGAAACACAGCAACATTTTTGTACTTAAATAACTTTGTTTGAAGTGGTGCGTCAGTCGAAACAAATAAAAAAATACACTTCCTGAAAGATCACAAACTTGAATATGACAACGTTCTCGTAGAATTCTTTGAAAAAAGTATAGCAACATTTGAGCAATGGTATTTGGCATTTATTGATTTGAGCATTTCTTTGAAGTCGGTGGGATGCGTTCGGCTGGCGTCAATTGACTTCCAAAAATACTAATTTAAATAGTTTCAATTTTCAGTTTTCTACTTCTACATGTTCTAATTCATCGTCCGATTCTTGTTCAACGTTCACACTGTCTCCACTATTACTGTCCAGATCAGTGACAGAGTCATCATTCTGTTTCAGTTTCTTGCTTTCGTGCGTTTTCACGTGTTTACTTAAATGGTCACTGCGCATGAATCGTTTCCCGCACTCGTGACACGCAAATCGTTTTTCTCCCGTGTGCGTGCGTAAGTGACGCTGTAACTCGTCTGAACGAGTGAAACTTTTCCCGCAAAATAACCAGTTACAGACAAACGGGCGTTCACCGGCGTGCCACCGTAAGTGTGCTTTTAAGTGGGACGTTTTCCCGTACTCCTTCCCACATCCCTGAATGTGACACACGTGCATCTTGCGTTTCTGGGGATCAGAAGAGCTGCTTGCATTTTGACAATTTGGGCAACGGCATCGTCGACAACGCCTAGTTGTGGGTTTCTGTATGCCAAGAAGGCCTGGAAAGGAAGACTGATACGCCAATTCAGTGGGTGATGCCTGGCCAAAGATAATGTGAGGTGGGATACCATAGCTTGGCGACAGAGGACCATGTGGAACAGTCACTTTTGTACGTGCAGGCTGGTTTTGTTGAATGCTCCACCAGTGAGCCTCGGCCTCGGTTGCCGGCGGCGGAGAGAGCTGTTTGGGCAGCTGAGAGGCTGTGTCCAACATGATCGGCACGGACGTCGTCAAAGGTGGGGTGATATTCGAGGAGTAATTAACCGAGGCTGGTACAGGTAAAGCACCGGCAGACATCAAGCTGGCAGATACACTGTGTTGCACTTGCATTTGATGGTGATGGTGATGGTGATGGTGGTGAGGATGATGGGGGTGAGGATGCGGGGACATATGGTGCCGATTCGGCGGGGAATGGCCCGTTGAGTGGTGTAGAAAATCTAACGTCAAATGCGACAGCCTCTGATCCGTGCCTCTTGTGGCACACGCCAAGTCTCTATTGTAAGAAGCCATAGCGTTATACGTAGACACCGCATCGAATCCATGGTTAAAACCTGCGATATCTGACAGTCCCGTTTGCTGCTGGCCACTGCTATGACCACGCCCTTGTTGAGAAGACCAGCCTGGGTGAACATTCAACGTGTACATGTGAGGGTTCTGTGGGCGGGGGATATCGTGGCCTATGCGCCCACACTGGGCCGCTAACATGGCTAGAGGAGCTGTCGATTTGTGAGGTTCCACTGTCAAACCTATCTGCCCAAACGGGTGGTCCTGAAAAGATGAAATTAATTCAAAATAACTGAAGCTCTTAAAGGTTATATATTTATTTTTGCAATAATTTAATAGATAACTCAAGTTTAAATACATACATCAAACAATATTTAATTAAATGCAAATAAAAATTTTAAAACAAGAACATCTATATAACTCTAAGACATTTCAAATTTGCTGAAGATAAAAATTCACTTGTTTTTACAGTCAACTCAATAAAAAATCCATTTTCTATTGTAATGTTTAATGTTCATCCAGCAAATATTGAAAATACAGAAACTTAAACGACTGCATTTCATCATTACAAAAAAGCAATGACCGAATGCCACAAAAAAGAAGGTAAAAATCTAACAATATCGCATATGCATTTCAAATTAATTTTCTACATAGTTTTTCATTTACAAATGCATCATGGTATATCAGACCTTTTCATTCCCTGTCCACAGGTTTACGGTTGGAAAATTAACAGTAGGAATATGATGTAAAATACGTATATACTTTTTTAAACCAT
This sequence comes from Lingula anatina, assembly GCF_001039355.2. Next base: position 314,565 of record NW_019774625.1, read on the forward strand.
CTAAAACTGCTTGATGTTCAAAAGCCCCCTCCCTTCAAATATTCTTTACCATCCAGTCTGTTGCGTTTATCACGCACCCAAAAATAAAAACCCTAATGTGGATAAAAAAATTATCAAAACAAATAATCTAACCAATACGTGTTATACAAAATTTATAAAAATTATCATTCACGTTCATGCAGAATATTTCAGTTCCGAGTTTGCCCTACAGTTTTCTTCAAACGAAAACCGTGGGTTTGTTGGGATCACATCAAAGCAAAAAGATCAAAGACCGCCAGAGCACGTGTGGTTAGGACGAGCGAATACAGAGAACTCTGCTGGTGCATACCTCGTAGATTAAACGCAAACAAACACCTTGCAACTTCTGGATTATGTAATGGCATAAGGAAGTCATGCAATGGGTCCACATTTTAAGGTTTAGGCGTTGTGGCGTGTCTCAGACGTTCCGTGGCCATTATTTTGGTCAGATTTTGCATTTTACAGTTGTCATGCTTAGTAAACCCTAACACATTAGAGAGGTTGTATACTAGGTTCTTTAGTACACATGATATTGTTCTGTGCGTCGTACTGGCAGGAAAAATAAAATCACGCATTTACATTGTTGTTATCCCAATTGAAACAGTACTATTTCATGGCTGAAATTGGTTGATATCAACAGTTGCACTGCTTGGCTCAACGGAGGTCACTTAGACTTAATATTACATGGTTGTATGTACGTACCTGTAAAGGACGGTGGATATACGGCGACGGAGCATGGACTTGGTGTAACACCGCGGGCTGCGCCATTTCTCTATCCAGTCTGAGTACTAGGTCTAGATCTTCTCTTGGGTCTTACACTACCAAGCACACAAACTTCTTCGGCAGAATGGCTAATATCTGCAAGAGTTCTTTCAATAAGCAGTAACACTTCAAGCGTTATCACGGAGATCTGAAGATGCCGCCAGCCAATCGGAGCTCTAGGAGTTATTTTGATGTATACCGCCAACCAATAGTCTCACGCTGTCGGGTGCACTAAAGGAGAATTAAATCCTTTATGTCCATATGCTTCCTGGCGAGGGGTTGTTGCCGTTTATAATAGAGCTGATTATGCCAATGTTATTAGAGGGGCTGGCAAGGGTGGGCAACTAATCACCTCGTAGGGAATTTATATACACAAATAATTGGATTTACGAGATCAAAGGACCGACGCCGACCCTTTAAAGCTGGGATTGGAGGATCAGATCACATGATCAGGAGGGTGCTAAATTAAGGCTTTGTGTTAAAAGAGTCTGCTTTGTGGACGGTATCGGGCCTTACGTTCATTTACTTGTTAGGTAACTCCAATTGAGTTGAGATAAGTCGCGCCGCCCCAGCATGAGGCGTTAAAAAAGAAGGAAGAAAGGCGGAAAGCACACCATATCTCTACTCAACAACTTTAGTGGCCATGTCGTTTTTTAAAGACCGCTATTTGCAGTTGGACTCCAATTTGTTTACGGTCCCCTATCGATAATTATTTACTGCAGCTTTTAGCTGAAATCAATATGCTTGATCAAAGGTAGTGAGCGCTTTGAGTGAAGGTACTCGAACCACTAAAATCTAGTGCAATGGAATTACGGCCATTCATGGAAGAACTTCCCGCTCCATTGATAATCTTTCCTTTAAAATTTTGGGGGTCAAATTTCAAATATTTCAAAATAGCATTTAGCTTTCGGACAGGAATGTTACAGTGGATTCGTCAGGGTGCTGACCATTCCACCGTTCTTCAGGCTACCATGAGTACAAATAGTAGAGAATGTTATTTGTCATGCATAGATGTTTTCGCATGTAAACAGAGCCGAGTGTGCTCCGTCAGGTGTGCAACCAGCTTAGTGAGCGGGCTGTTCAACAAACTTATGCATTTCAGCATGCCAAGTGTGTCAGGTAGGCCAGGACATCAATCACCATCGAGACTTTGAAGCCGAGGGAAGACTTATTGATTAAATAAGGGCCAGTGATTAAAATGCAATCTTAAACCTCGGCCATCCAGGGAGGTCCCTGCAGGAGGGACGCACAAGAGGCATACTGATATTGGATTATACGGATTAGAACACTTGAAGGCGGAGAAGTTCAAACGAGTTGAGTTAATCAGGTGAATAATACCCTCCTTCAGCCTTGCACATTCCTTCGAATCGACCCTCCGATCAACGCGCCTGTTAAAGAGCCTCAGCGAGACGCGCCGAGGTATCACTGCGCGGACAGTCGTTACATTAACACGATAAAATTTATCTTATTTGTAAGTACGCCGCCTTGGGTCCGAGCCACCCAACACTAGGCGGCCATCTTCAAAGGGTTTTACTTAAGCAAACTGTGAAATCTCCTCCCTGCTCCGCCTTCTTTGTGACCCCGCTTCCCAGCGTCAATCAAGCTTTTATGCTAGGTATATTTATTTTCACAGTTAAATAACTCGTCAGCAATAGGCACAAGTTCCACGCTTAGTGAGCGTGCACCAAAAGAATGTTTATTTAGAATTCCGATACATAGTTTGTTATCAAAAGTTTTAACCTATTTCTATGGCACGCCCAAGATACGTACTCTTGTTCAACTGCACAACCTTCATTGTGTAACAAATTTCTTTAAGCTAGTTTTGAAGCTTGGGGCACTAAGCTGTACTGATGCCATCAATGTAACCTGCATTTTTGAGGAGTTTGTTGTTTCTTTAATTTCTTAGGTGGGAGGAGGTGTTAAGTTTCATTTGCAGATTACCATTAGTTACGGTGTGGTTGTGACCGCTAGAAGGCATTTTTACAGGCTACTGTTCTGCACTCGTAGGCGTAACATTCTAAAATAAGATAAATTCCGATTACTGACACTGATTGAAGAAAAATGCATACATAATTGATATGACATACATTTACTTAAAGGGATAAAAACTGTTCGTATAATATTAATATTTTACAATGAAAACATTGTAAACGTCTCATGGAAATATAATAAATTCCATTTTACCACCAAAACACTCATTCTGGAATCTGTGTTTGCCATCAGACCTCAAGGACCTTCATAAATGGTTATACATCTGTAATAACCTCTCAGGAGATCATTTTTTAAAAATCGTAATTAAAAAAAAAAAAAAATCTTAGAAAAAAAACGGGCTAACTTTTAATGTCGGAATGGATTCATTAAAGGGATAATAACTCTTCGTATGAGATCTATATTTCACAATAAAAACATTGTGAATAACTCATAGAAATATAATATATTCTGTTTTACCACAAAAACGGCAGTTATAGCTATTATTCTGATATCTGAGCTTGTCTTTAGACCACGTGACCTCCATTGATGGCTATACTATGTTAAAATCTCTTAAGAGATTTTAACAAAAAACCAAACTTTTTAGAAAAAACCCAGGGACTAACTTTGAATGTAAAAATGGATTCATTAACCATTGGTAAGTATGGGAAAATTGTCGTTCACTCCAGGAAAATTCATTTTTTGGCCGAAACGAAGAGTTATTATCCCTTTAACCATTGGCATTGGTATATGGGAAAATCCATAGCCATAGCAAACAGTTGTTTTCTTTTTAATATCGAGAGGAACTTTGTCTTACCTTTTGTATTTATCAAAATCTACTACTGGTGAAGCTGCGACCAGGAAAAAATAGAAATGCGTTTATAATAAGCCTGAAGAGTTGTCTTTACAGGCCTATACGCCTTAATGTAGCAACCATTCGGATAATTTTCGTACAGGACAGGTTTAAAAATCAAACACAAGGCTGTAATTTTTAATTTTAAATGATGAATATTCTACTTATTGAAAAAACTTTCGGTTTACATTGTTTTCAAGTTTTATTACACTGTTGTTGAAACGTGAACAACAAGATAAGCAGCGGGTTAGTCTTGACAATCTTTTAATTCCTTTTTAATTCCTTTTTAACTTTTTTTTAGCTGTATTAAAAACTCCTTCGTCGAATTTTATATATAAATGCTATTAAAATAATTTTTAGGGTAAACTGTTCAAGTGAAAAATTTAGCTGAATGGGCTTTTCTTACATAATTTCTTACTTGGATCTAAAGGTAGGCCTTTTCAAAAAGGTTTTCATGAGGGTTATTCTGTATATTATCTTTTACATCTGTCTGGAAACTGAGACATCTGAAGTTAGATGGCGACGGACAGGCTCGTATTCTACATTATCATTTGGGATTTTGCTGTGCATGCCATGCAGACGTAGACCTAGCTATCCTGTGGCCAAGTATCGTAGCAGCTTTCCTAAACATAAATGAAGTTTAAACTATCAAACACAAGCCGAAAAACTTTCATACCGTAAGCTTACGGCCGACCTGGACGTAGGCCTTCATTAGACTGATGTGAGTAAATGTTGTTATAGCGGCCGGGACTCTCTTATAAATGTCAGGTAGATCGACCCCCCCCCCCCCGTCCCTATTCATTGTGGCTGGTGACGGCTGATGTTGATAGCCTCTTCGTAAGTGGGAAGTCAGATGACTCGGATTCCAGATTTAAGGATCTTGGTTGAATTCCAGTCAATACTGTGGCCGGTGTCTATAACATGTATAAAAAATGGCAATTTACTGAACATTTTGCTTACTTTCCTAAACAGTTTTGATTGACGTCCAAATATCATAATCTTCTGCTGACTTTTTTTTTCAAATGAACAATTTCCGCCACAGGTTCTCTTCGGTCAGGTGAAACGAAAAAGAAGGCCCGTGTAACAAATATTCCACCCTCCTTTTAATTATAATGGTAAGGGTTTACCCTCTACCAGGGCTACAGATTGATTTTTCACAGGATATTCACAGAAATGTCTTTAGATAAATATAGACGGTCATTTTACTATCTGATTTTCGGATTTTCCCATTTTTCCCTACATAATCTGCCACCCTGGTAGGCTACAGTGGTAGAAGGTAGTAAGGATTAGCCTGACTTTAAGCGGGTCAAATTCTATGGTGAGCTACCTGTACAAATGAATGGGAAAGGGACTGTCACGTTACGTTTTAAGAAAATAATTTAGTTCTAAATGACTGACCAGTCACGATTCACCCCGTTCCCAGAGATTAGATCGATTCAACTAGATCGACCTAACTCCCTGGGGGTTCACGCTAAATAGCTGTCAGCTGAGCGGGCACGAAAGTTAATTACCCCCCTAATTACAGCTTGTAGTAGGCGGGACGGACATATAAGCCGGATTATCTGACAGTAATCTAGTGAGACTCCCCACGGGGATAGATCGATCTAAAATCTATGGGAATGCACCATTGTCTATACATGGACAAAATTATGATTCGTTATTATGTCCAAGGTCTGTGCCTGTATAATTTCGTGTAGGCCTACAATTAATTGTCATCAAGAAATATAAGGTTTTTCAAGTCAGAGACGAGAAAATAGTTTTGCAGGACATATGTACATACAAAAACACGACTATTTGATATTTATAACATAGATAATTTTCTTCAGTCTACACTCAAAATGAGTAACAATTTGATTTGTCAGGTAAGGATATGGATGACAAATATGATCCACGTTTCTTATACATCGTTTTGACCCATTTTTGGCGGGAACAGTCATGATGGCCGAGTGGTTAAGGCGTTTGACTCGAAATCAAATGGGCTCTGCCCGCACAGGTTCGAATCCTGTTCATGACGATTCACTTTTACGTTCTTTTCTTTTGCTTTTTCCTGTCAGGGTTTAAGGCGACTTTCGAGAAAGATGGTTTTTTTCTATTCGTTTTGATAAAAAAAAAAAAAAAAACATACGTTAAAGTGCTATTACGTATTACTTAACATACGTAAGTGTTGTAATGTAATAAAATGGATTAATCATCTTAATTTTGTAAAAATTAAAACAACAATTTAGTTCAATAACAAAAGTGAAGTAGAACACTGATTATTGAAACAAACGAAAAGAAATTTTAAGAGTGGAGAAAAAATGATTCGTCTAGCAGAGCTAGGTTTCGATCCTAGGACCTCGGGGTTATGGGCCCCGCACGCTTCCACTGCGCCACTCTGCTGATTACAACAACTTAGGCGTTTTTTACATACAGATACATTTGTGTTTGCATGGTGTCAAAGTAATATACAATTTTTTTAGTTTTTAATCAGTTTGATATTTTCAAAGAAATAATATAACGAAACTTTGTTTTTTTATTCATAAGTAACTGTGTTTCCCTATTTAGTAAAATATTTTCGAGTTTAGCAACACTTCCGGTAATGCTTCTGTAGCCCAGCGATTTGACCCAATTATTTCTATACCGGACGAGGAAAGTAATTTTCGCTTGAACAAAAGGTTTTTAAAGGTAAACGTTAATAGCTTACTATGCCACATGGTCATATCTATACAATATGAAGGGATTTTAACGATTAAAAAACTATGGAAAACTCGGAAACAGAGAACAGGGCTATCCGAGTTTTGTCGGATTTAGATGCAGCATTTCGTCGCCATCCAGATATTTCAGAGTTTGATATTTTGCCCGTCAAAGAACCAGAATCCAACCGAAGTCCAATTATCGTAGCAGAATTAGCACTGGGAATGGAGCTGTGGAGTGCTAGGTTGGTGTACATTTATTGCTATGGAAAACTGATGAAATGGAGGTCCCATGCCAGTGGATGTCACCTCTTGCACAGTACAAGGTACAAGTATATGTTGTTTGCCAGTGGTGTCACTCACATTGGAACATGTCTGAGAGTGTCATCTGCCATATAAGACAAATTGAACTCTGCTTGCCCTGTTCACTCTCCCCACGTAGTGCATGCTTGTGTCACTCCGACATACCAGTATTTTATTTCAAAATATGTACGGTAACAGCTTTTAGTTAATGAAACTTAGCTAAAAATTGGTTTTTAAAGGGACCTAAATGCAATTATTTGAAGTAAACTTAATCACTTCCTGACCAACCTTGCCACCTACCTGTCAACCATATTTGAAAAGAAACAGTTAACAAATTTTTGCTTTTTAATTAATAATGGGTATGCTTCCCCTATCACTTTTAAAAGCACTTTTAATTATATATGATTGTGCAGTCTCCAATGCATTTGATTCAGTTATTTCAATTTTGGTTGAAGAAAAATCATTTTTTCTTAAGCAAGCTTAACTATAAAAGACTATCATGACACACTGTAGTTTGAATTGTGCACATCCTGGAAACGTGCTGATCTTTATTCTTGTTAATCCCCATATATGCTTATTTTTGCAGATTCTGTTTAAGATATACTTGTTTATTATCATATCTTGTTTTTTAGGTCAGTTGATGCAGCCAGAAACATTCTTGAGCCCCCAGAGTTGTTAAGACTTAGCAGGGCTGTTATTCTCATCAACCCAGAATGTTACAGTATCTGGAACATAAGAAAAGAATTATTGCAGGAGAAACATGTTTCTGTCTATGAAGAACTAAAACTGAGTGCACTTGTACTAAGCAAACACCCTAAAAGTCCTGAGACATTTGCACACAGAAAATGGATACTAAGTCTTTCCTGTTTTGGTGCTGACATTGTTGATAATAGTCAAATTGAACCAAATCAGTCTGGAAATCCGTCTTTACGTGTTAGCCACATCATACCTAGGGTTATGAAATTATCCACAGAGGAGCTGAAAGCTTTGATTAATGAAGAGATGAGGGTGTGTACCATGGCAGCTGAAAAATATGCAAATAACTATAATGCATGGAGTCACAGAATATGGGTCATAATCAACCTCTTTAACTGTAACAAGCAATTCATAATGGCTGAATATGAAAACACCAGAAGTTATGTCTCTATGCATGTATCAGATCACAGTGGATTCCACTATAGACAGTTTCTATTGAGTAACGCAGAACAGACATCCAGCATTTTGCAACAAGAACTAGATTTTATATCAGAATTGATATCTGTCTACCCTGGCCATGAAGCCCTATGGTACCATAGGAGATTTATCATCCATGCAATGTATAATTTACAGAACATAAGCAAATCCGATGCAGTTATTGACACTTCCAGTTCAACTGAAGGAGAAGACTTACTCATACCATATGATTATCAAACAGTGAATGTGATGGATCACTGTTTGGTACCACAGTCATCAAAATGTGCAAAAAAATTGAAGATTGATGATTCTGGTATTCTCAAAAGTGAGATTACAAAAATTGAACTGATAATAGATAGCGAGCCAGATAACTCATGGCAGCAACAGTTGGCAAAAGCTTATATGAAATGGATAAAACAGTATCAGAGCAGAACTTGAAGAAATGTTTTGATTAATATTGAAGTGATTTAAATAACATTTTCTTCCAGTCTTAGTGTAATCAATAAAATTGACTTGATTTTGAGTAATACTATATTTTGTACTTTAAAGATAGATATTAGTCAACGAAAAATCTTACTAGGAACAAAGATTTTTTTTAACACACATTTTTTCCTAAAACCACTTATTGTTGAACTTTATTTAGGACAAATAGTACTTTTTGGTCATTTTGAACAGATGTGTGTCATGAATTACTGCTTCCAAAATAATTTATCATTTGGCAAATCTCACCATTTCTCAACTATTTTTACCCCATTTGGAATTGTGCACAATCCAGAAGTGGGTGTTCACAGTGATGGTGGACTTTGAAAAAGAAACGTTGGTGAAGGACTTTTAAATTTTCCTAGAGTTATGGCAAATGTCAAGTCCCAAGGATGAAAGGTTAGTTGGAGAAAATTACTGTTTACCCAGGAAGATTATTTGAAGTATGGTCCCCCCCCCTCCCCCAAGGAAAAATATCATGATAGGCACCTTTAAGAATATATAAATGTACCTTTTGTCTTTTTAATTTCAGTGAAGAAAAATCAGATTCTTAAACTGATTGTGCAACTTTTTGAGAATTTTACCAAGTATGATTTTTTTAATAACACTNCCCTCCCCCCCCCCCCCCCACCCCCAAGGAAAAATATCATGATGGGCACCTTTAAGAATATATAAATGTACCTTTTGTCTTTTTAATTTCAGTGAAGAAAAATCAGATTTTTTAATAACACTTATGCCCGCAGCAGTTTCAGATGCACTGACATTTTTATGGAATTGTGAATTGGAAATAATGTTGATCTATCTAGGGACTTATTACAGTACTGCTGTAAATGGTTTTACAAAGGGAAGCAAGGTGATGGTTTTAAAGCATAGTGAATACAGCAAACTGAGCGCCAGTGACACGTAGAAAATGTTAATGAAAATAAGAAGATATAATTCCTCTCATCCCTACATGTACCCAACCTGAGATCCGCGTACAGTACACTGCTGGTTAGTTTTAATTCTCTTATGTTGCGGTAGTTGAGGATTTTGTAGCAATCTAGATCTCCAATGTATGGAGTACGGAAACACACAGCAAGCTTATTGAAGAAATAAACAGCTCTCAGTGTGTTGTCTGTAGGCGTTTCCACGGTCCACAGTATGAAGAGGTATGCATATAGGTTTTGTGTGGTCTCTCTCTCCCCCTTCCCTCCCCCTCCCTCCCCTATTTTACAACTAGCTCAAAATCCATGCGTTTAGCACCTCTAAAATTGACAGTTCAAATAAGAAACGTCAATCAGTCAGATGGCAACTGGCTGAAAAACGTAACGTCATGGCGGTTATTTGAAACTTTTCAGTGAGTCCGCGTCACGAAGTAGCGCCGTTTCTGGACATCTGCGATGGCTGACGTGAAAAACCGTACCTTGCACATAAAATCCTTTTATAAACAAACCAGGGCGTTTTGAGTTGTGATTTTGTAAAGATAATAAGAAAAGTTCATGCTCTTACTCACGATTTCAAAGGATTACTGAAACATCCACAAATTAAAATGAAATATGTTCACGATTTTGAATTTATGAAAAAAAATCGGTTTCAAAATGACTCTCGTAGGGGGTGGGACTATATTGCGAGAAAAAAAAGTTGCCAGCCTGAATTTTTTTCATTTTTAGATACGAGTTAAAATATCATCCAAAGTTTAAGATTTTGAAGGGAATAGTTTGCACACTCTCTAGTATGGTCACACGGTTCCCTAATCCAACATTCAACTAAAAATCTCGGAAAAAATGGCGCTTCTCGATACCTCTGCCAAACTATGAAATTTTTCTATCTAAAAACGGTTAAAGGTTACATATTTTATTCACATTTAATTGAAACTAACCTGAAATCGATGCTGAATCGCACACATCCAGTTTGAACTAGTTTCAGTGAGTATTTTTATGAACGACCTTCACCTATTCTTGATGCGTGATGCGCAAAAGGCAAACATGTGCTTGTGGATATGCATTTGGAATATTGGGCCACTTTTGTATGATTTTATTAATGAGAATTTATCATTTTTGAAGGGCCTTACCTTAGGAAAAGGGTTTGAATTTACGTAATCTAATATCATTTATGCAGGAGATTATATGTTGACCTACTAGTACATATATATGTATTAAGGGAGTGAACACGTGTAAAGAAGTGAGAGAGGCGGATAAATGTGGATCTGTTGTGGGTTGTAGCTGAACTCTAGAACTGAAAAGGATGACAAACATTTAACAAAGGTAATTCTGGTTTAGGATAACGTTTGTAAAGCAGGCCTTCTAAAGTAAAACGCAATTCATGATGTTTAGTTTAACTTTCATTGAATGCCATGGGTTTACCATGTACCGGTATGATATGCAATACGTACCACTCTACGTACCTTAGCGTATTCTAAAATTGCTCTGTTAGCTCTTTATTTATTGTTATTTTTTCATTACAATTATTGTCAGCTTCTTTATTTCTCATTATTTCAGAATTCACAGATGAAGAACTTTTCTGCCTGTATGTGCCAATATGTTTTCTGGCATACTTGACCTGTTCATGGCAGATTGGATGAGAGAAAACAGTTTTCTTATTTTATCTGTACCGCAGGCTTCTCAAAAATGATCAAACTACAATTAAATTAGTGATACTTTTTTGTTACACATACAAATATAAGCCTGAAAGCGATAGACTATATTAAAAAGGACTTTAGATTTATGCATTTCTGAGTTTTGTTTAACTGAAATTGAACTTTAGGCCTACATTCAGTTTTTATCCTGAGTGTAACTCGCCAATTTAAGATTGTAAGTGTATCTGTGCCCTTTATAGTTTCTCCTTTGATCTCGAGTCTCACGACACACTTTTACTAATGGAAATATGTTTGAGTTATATATGTGTCCTGATACAAATAAAGTGTCATTGCCAGAACGTGTTCTGTTCATTCCATGCAGTGAAAAATTTGTAAACAAAGTTTCCCATGGAAAGCGTACTTGGTTGACCCATGTGCAAATCTCCAAAAAGTATCCAAATTGTATCAAAGATACCAGTGCCACATTCCAAATGTGTGCGGCTCAGTCCATTTTTGTAGAAGAAAGAATTGAGGGGGACAGCTCAGTAACAGTACTGAGATTTTTGTATAAATAATTTCAAATACTATTTTAAATCTATTGAGTATTTGCAAAAAATATCAAGATTTACATCGTTTACTTCTCATGCAACTTTAAGTGATCCTTTCCCATTAAAAGTCATGTCAAGTGTCTGCTACAAACTGAACTCCCCTACACCAAGTGGAAATGTGTCAAAGACGCGTGCAGTGCTACAGTGCCGCCGGAATGTCCCCTTACCAAATGGCCGTATGGTTTCCCAACCCTGCCCCATATGGTCGAACAATAGAGGCCGTATGATAATTACAGGGTAGGGGAATTCCCAAGCAATCCTTATCGGACACCCAAAGTAGTCGGTTCAACGAACACGGTCTGCCCCTTCTTAATTGCCTCACTTAAGGTTTCTATTATAGCTGATGCAAAGAGATTGCTATCGACACGAGCAAACAATACCGGGTTATGTATCAACTGCAACAGAAGACTCGAGTAAAGGCAAGCCAAATATTAGAACAAAACTCTGAAAAACAATTCAGGCTTAGTTTTAAAACACGTATAACAATTTTATTTGATGATAATAAGTCACGATCAACAAAAGCGTAGTTAAAATGGAAAATTTTAAATAGCTAATACATCAAATAATTATCAATGTTTCATTACCTTTATTACATGTGTTGCTAGTTTAGTAGCCTGATGCACGACCTTCTCTCTCAATTAGTACCGCTGGAATCACCTTCTTTAGGTGATTAATATATTTATTACTGTATAATACACTTTTCTGCGTTAATATGGGAACGTCCTCTTCGTGGCTTATCTGCAATACCAAGCCCTTCGTCGTATTTCTTTAAGGCATAGTAAATGGCTTGTCGCGACACTTTATGGCCTTCATTTTCCATTTGTGTGGTTATGTTTTTAATTCGCACCCCTTGTTCTCGGAGGCGATGATACGCAGACGCACGTAATCGCTAAGAGGCATCTTGGAATTGTGATGATTTGGAAAATTTGAGTGTCGATTTATACCGTTCACTTGGCAGGTGACACGATGGCATGGAAATCAGTGACATAAACATGTCATATTAAACAAAATACATATTGGCCATTTAGGAAGTCCAGATACGTAAACAATCCTGTTGACACGTGTCAGTTGATTTAGAATTATGTGCAATTGATTAGTTTGGATTGAAGAGCGTCATCGCAATGTTAACATTAATTTTAGACGACGCGTGTCACACAGTAGTGATTACGTAATAGTCAGGGCTTAATCACTGTGTTTACCCAGCATGAATAAAGCTAACCTGAACTGATTGTTAATTAATGTGAGATGACACGTGCCAACCAGTGAAGTTAGCCCGAGAGATCGTAATCCAGTTTTTTTAATTAATTTCTTTTGATGCATTTAAGTATGAAGAAGGCTTTTGGTTAAGTTCGGGCTTTAGATCGTAAAGATGAACTATTCCTATCGTTTTGAATTACATATCAAACAATGATAGAGAAACAGTTCCTACTTTGTGTCCTACAGAATCAAGGAATCAGTCTTTTGGCCGGCCACCCGTCGCCTTGTCAAATAAAGAAATATTCGAAATTCGACAACGGGCCAGTTCCCCAGCAACTTTTGCGTTCAGTTGATGGGAAGGTTGTTTACGATTGATGAACGAATACGAAAGGACAGAAATGTTACGGGTGTAGATGGGAGAGATCCTATATGCAAATATAGACTGAACTATATTAAAGATATGGCTAACAAAATGTTTATCACTGAAACAACTGACAAGTCTTTTTGGAAAAACAAATGCATTTCGTCTATGAACAAAGCTAATAGAAATATAAGGACATACCATAAAAATAAATTTCAATCTTGTTAATAATATGTAAATAGTAAAGACAGTTTGAAGCCTAATAAATATTACATGTACAAGTAGTGTTTTATTTGATCTTTAATAAATTAATAAATTCATTTATTAAACTCTATGTAAATTCAATCAATTCATAGCTACAATGTACACGAAAATTGCTGTCATCACCGAATCTTTTTGGTAAAGCGACTTTTAAAAATCACTGTTGGCAAGTTCTTATACTTAAAATCTCCGTATCAGAGTAGAGTGATCAAAGTAGAGTGAAGCCACCGCGCATTAAAGGTCAATTAACGCTTGGACGAACACTAATTGCGACCACGCTCACCTTCGATCTTTATCTCAGCGAGCTAGGGTTAGGCTCTTTTGTTAGCAGAAAGTTTGTCACGACAATTGCCCGACGGGCAGGGTATGGAACTATTGTTAACAGAAACCAAACAGCGTATGGATGACAATGTTATTTCCATAGTAACCGAGCCAGGCCGTCCGTACAACCCGCAGCGACCCGGAGGGTAAGTAAGGGGAGATTCCGGCGGCACTGTAAATTCTGAAGTGGTTTTGTTTGATAATGGAAATAAACAAGAGTTTGAGACCTAGTGCGTAATGGTGAACAGACTGGATACTCTGATGCTAAGTCGATTTTTCATTCAAAATTGTGCAGACTGCTGTATGACGACAAATTTCGTGAAGAACTCTCATCGACAGCGCAGAACTGCAGGTGCGATAATGATAAAAATCGTCATTTTGAATTAAGACATCCGAGAAGGTAAAAGTTATTTTAACACATTGATTTTTTATTATAATTATTGGAAATATAGTTTTGTTACTGAAATAAAAGATAAGTACTTTGATTTTCGATATTTGAAAAAGTCAGCAGACCTTCACTTGCTTTTGTATTGAAAAAAATGACGTCAGAATATGGCTGACATCTAGCGGAATAGGGTCAAAAACGCACTTCAACAGCTGGCAAAAAAAGTTGCCAGAATAAATTCTGATGAAACTTGGTAGGTTTATTTTGCGTACTAAAAGTCATCTTCTATCGACTGGAATAAGGTGCACACTCTCTGTGATAGGAGATATATCAAAATGTTACGGTGTTGCTATGGATAATAATCGGCATGTTGGCCGAAATTGTCGAGTTATATTTCCTTCATTTCACTTTGATTCTGGGTAAATCTCACACTTACAGACGCGTGATAAACTCTGCTACCATGCCTTAATTTTTCATAAGCACATTCAGAGGTAATAAAGTACAATTCTTTAATTTCCGCGCTGGTTGCGAAATTTACAAAATTTCAACCGCGACGTCATCTCAGCGCTCGCGCTCCGTTCTGAATATTTACCTACGCGCAGCCAGTTGCCATATGACTGTAAATAATTTAGCCCAATCGGTTTTTGGACAGTGCTTTTTATTTGATTTTTGCTATGGATTTGGTACATTTTTTACCTGCATATTTTATCTCAGTTGTATGTTTATTAACGATCTTTAGAAACGAATTGCGTGACCACATTATATTGGATTGGGCAATTAAGAAATAAATAAGACTGCTGTTTCCACGCTTACTGAATTTTGGTGTTCTTTAGGCTGTGGATTTTCACATGAGGTGCATGGCGTGTAAGAGTATATTCAGAATGATGATCCGCCGACTAAATATGGTCCACCCCGCCTCGGCAAGTGCTGTCGCTGCAGGGACCTACCTATTAAACCTCAGAGCCGGGATTTAACTCGTTTAATGGTGCGTCTGGAAGCGGGGAGTCCAGCAGGGACTTAGCGGCATATTTAGTCGGCGTATCAGTTAGTCCGCGGATCATCTGTGCTGAATGCGCTCTAAGAACTAAGTTGGCCCGCCGCCAGTGAACAAGAACAAGGACGCGGGAAATATTGGGCAAAGGCAAAGTGAAAAAAGTCATGCTGTTAACTATTTAATTGAATTCAATAGGGTTTCAATCTTCTCGAGTATCATACACTATATATCACACACTATATGTTTTCTTGGAAATCAGATATCTTGCAAATCAAGCTATATACTATTGATCTGGGATAGATTAAGCAGAATACTAAGGACGACAAACATACATACAAACAAGCTCACAAAAAACAGAAAATGTAAGAGGTACAAGAGGTACAGAAAGAGAGAGAGAGAGAGAGAGAGAGAGAGTTAGCGAAAATAAGCAACGTAAATCAGTTTTATTCTTATTAGTTTATAACATTTCTTATCAATTTTTAAACATAAAAATCCAACACTTTCTCAGTTATATCCAAACGGTATAGTTCCAGTTTTGAAATCTTTAGAAATATTATTTAAGAATACAAAGTTTACTGGTATTGCTAGGTGGTCAACAGAGATGAATATCATATATTGCCTCTAGATTTCCGTATGTCATCATAAAGCTATTGTCCTGCCATAACAACAGGATGTTTATTGAAACTAACACAATGATACCCCTGGATCTCAACTTACACAATGATACCCCTGGATCTCAACTAAAACAATGATACCCCTGGATCTCAACTAAAGCAAATGTTCATCTCAACAAACGAAAATAACGCATACAGAACTCAAATTATGCAATGATGCGCAAAACCCTCTAATTTACACAAAATGGACCGATTATAGTTATAGAAGACGTTCAGACTTACCGACCTCCCGACGTCTCTTTTATTTATTATTATTATTTTTATTTTTTTTTTAATATTGAGTAATATTTTAATAAAAAGGGCCTTGCCTATATTTCCGATGTTTAGGTACTCACAATGGACAATAGAAATATCACCCCTACTGAACCAATACTTTGGGGGAGATAAATGACTGTGGAATGATATGCTCCAGATATCATTTTATTAACATCAAATTTCACACAAAAAAGCACAAAAAAAATTTAAAAAATAACACAAAATGTAGACCAGGCATTATAACTACTCAAGATCTGCCTAATTTGTTTATTTATTATTTGATTACTCTGATTCAGGGGGTGACACTTCTTTTGTCCATTGTGTGTAGTACGTGGAATCATATAGTGCGGTTTAAAAGCTGATACGTGGTCTGCCATAACGCAGTACATGTTTGACCAATGTCAATGGTACAGGTTCCTAAGTAAATGCTCCAGGACGACCTTGAATACAGTATGAATACAGTAATACTAATGGCAAGTATCCCATTTTTTGCAGTGCTGGTTCATACTAGTTTGCACTGAGTCGTACGGGTCTATATATATAAAGTCTGAAATAAACACCTGTTATACTGGCAGTCATGAGGGAAAGAATGTATCATTAAAAAAAACTCGCTGCTTCAATGTGAAGCTCCCATTGGATTGGTGCCTAAGGGTTAAACGCACCCTACGGCTTTATATCTATTGGTGTGTGTGTGTGTGTGTGTGTGATTGTATTACATATTAAATACATAAATTGCCTAGTGTTTTAATGCGGAAAAACAGAAAACCCTGACTCATTAGCAAATGCAGAAATTGTAGAAAAGTTGGTAGACCGGGGCTAGTGGGTCCAGTTAGACAATATTTGCTTTGTAGAGCCAGCTGGGAATGAGTTAGAGTAACAAAACCGGTTGTAAAGCAAGCACCCTGAACGTGTATGCAACTTCATTGTGTTTCAAATATTATTTCACATGGCTCACAACATGTAGAATAAGCTTAGCGGGATTTTATTTTATTTATTTTCACTTTCAATTTTATTCAACATACACACCCAAATATGTGTGTGTGTGTGTGTGTGTGTGTGTGTGTGTGTGTGTATTTTGATGGGTGAAGAAAAAGTGAATATATTGGTATATGTTGCTTTGTTCCATACAACATTGGTCAAAAAGGTTTTCCCACCCCCATTTCCATGTACTTATATTTACAAATGATCACCTCACAGATGTAAATTTTTATAATCGATGCTTTTATTCCAGATATCATGTTAAACATGATTAATGGTTCGGAAAATACAAAATAGTGGCGAAAATATGCACTTTTTATACCATTTAGTCAATTTTATGACAGGTACCCCTTAAATTCAATGTTTCACTGTGATTTCTACAGATGTAAAGAAATGTCTATTAAATTAAAAAGACGCCATCATAAGTCACCAAATTTACACACAATTAGCATTAGGATGTATTTGTTAAAGGTCACGTGCCTAATAGCGTGTCTGCCTGCCGCGTACTGCAATTATCTCCTGTAGGCGGCGCGACAAGCATTCAACCAGGGTAACAATTCTGTTTTGTGGGATATTGTCCAATTAATCCTAAAGAGCGTGGCGGTATTGGTCAAGATTATTTAGGAATTGGTTCTTCTCTGCATTGCACATTACAATTAATGCCACAGGTGCTCAGTAGGATTAATATCAGGGCTCAGAGACGGTTGTCCCATCCTCAGAGCCCTGTGGTTCTGCAACAAATTGCTTGCCAGACGAGAACTGTGAGCAAGTTTGTTGTCACAATGAAGCCGGAAGCATCCCTGAAGTTACTTCTTGCAAATGGAGTGAGATTCTGCTGAGAATGTTACAGTAAAATACCCCAGTTACGTTTTGTTCAAAAAGGAACAATGTACTAATACCATGGGCTGGGAATGTTCTCCAAATGCGGACTGATATAACACCTCAGGCGACATTATCCTGCACACACCCTTCCAAGAGGCATTTTTCAACATGTCTACGGACCCTCATTTGACCATCGATGGGATACAAGAATTAACTTGATACTGCGTCAAAACCGACTTGCTTCCAGTGATGGATGGCCAGGTTCATGGCTGCACACTTGCTCACACCTCTCGCCTGGCAAGTGATTTGTTGTAGAAATATAATGCTCTAAGCATGGAATTACCATATTTGAGCCCTGGTATTAACCTTACTAATCAACTGCGACATGAATTGGATTTTGCAATGCAGAGGAGAACCAACCCCATAAAAACGAGGACCAACTCCCCCAACCTGTTTAAGAAGAATCGGACAATACCACATAAAACAGAATTGTTACCAGTGTTGAAGACTTGTCGCGCCGTCTACAGGGAGTAATTGCAGTACGCGGTAGACACACAAGCTATTAGGCACGTGACCTTTACCGAGCACACCCTAATGCTAATTGTGTGTGAATTTGATGACATTTGATGGCGCCTTTTTAATTTAATGGACATTACTTTACATCTGTAGAAATCACAGTGAAACATTGGATTTGAGGGGGTACATCTTATAAATTTTACTAAATGGTATAAAATGTGTATGTTTTCACCACTATTTTGTATTTTTGGAACCATTAATCATGTTAGGCACGGTATCTGGAATAAAAAGTACTATTTCTAACAATTTACAGCTGTGAAGTGATCATTTGTAAATAAAGGTACATTTGTAAATAAAAGTACACCTTTTTGACCAATGCTGTATGTAATTAAAAATTATTGTAAATTATCCAGGTGAATAGTCTCTAATCAGGAGTTGTACTCGCCCCCCCCCCCCCCTCCACACACACACACATATTGTCTTAGGACAAAATTGTCTTGTTCTGCTAGACATTGAGATATTGGAGGTAAAAACTTTTTTCAATATTAAGCTGTTGACTGAAGAAAAGAACACATTATAATACAGGTAACATAACACCGTTGATGAAATTATTTTCACATTGATCCGCATTGATCTACTCAGTTGGTTGATGAATTGCCAATCATCCTGCATTGTCACTGACTCCAGTGAAAAAACCATAGGACATTGCACTGCCACAATGCGCTAAAATAAACACTGGCTCCGCCATGAAATCAATTGGATTTACAAAATGATGACCAGTGAAAATAACTGTGCTATAAAACTGCCCCCACTTCTACAATCATAACATACACATTCAGGATACCCTCTACCAGAGCCGCAGGTTGATTTTTCACTTGATAATCTCAGGCGCTGAAGAAATATACACATAATTAATCTGTGGCCATTGAAGAGGGTACACAAAGGCTGATTGAGTCTCTCTCTCGCTCACTCTCTCTCTCTCTCTCTCTCTCTCTCTCTCTTGAATAAAAATAATTAAATTATCACAATGAATACTGACAGTCCGTTGAAGGATGCATAGTGTCTAGAACCCGTCATACACGGTCGATCCATCGTACAGCAATGTGAACAGCCATAACGTTAATTTGGAATGAATTAACTGATATTGTCGATATTTGGTAAAAAATATGTGGGGACTTGTATCAATACGTGGTTTGGTATGTACTTTTAAAACAATTATATAGGTATTTGGAAGACCGCTCTTACCTCGCTCTAGAATCCCCGCAGAGGTAGATCAATCCTGCTTGATAAGGTTATGGGAACCCAGTCTAAGATGTACAAGACAGACAAGAAAATACTGGAGGTAGGCAATATCAGTGTTAGCTGTCAATTAAGATACATTTATTTACTCTTAAAACAAATCATAAGATAACGCCGCCATCTTCAAAAGTCATATAAAATCATTCATATATAATGCACAACATAAAGGTATGCCACTACATTATTTATGACATCGCATAGCCTTTCACTAGATGAGTTACCGGTGGGACTGCTTATAAATCGAGGTAGGTTCTTTTATTCCCTTATGGCCAAAGCAATAGTTGTTCGGTGTTGATGTTTTAATAATTGTTTTGTCTAAGAACATGTTTAAATAATTGTTTTGTCTAAGAACTGCAGTGGGGAATGACTAGGACCATAACATTTGGCTGCATAGCCGGCTAACTAATTTCAGCAACCTAGGCTTCGACCAAGAGCTCAAAAGACCCTTTTGTGAAACAGGTCTCAAGTGGATGTCCCCATATTCAGTCTAAGGCAATACAACCACTTTAATTAATGTCAACTGGCAGTTTCCTTATTATGTACCAAGTACCTGTAGCACCTGAAATTTATCGTCGTGTCATTTTGGATTAATGTTGAATCAACACTCAATTCATGCATGCGGTTTTTCTTAAAACCATGTTCAATAGTGTATAGAGCACTCCAGCAGCACAGAGACATCGCCACTGATTGAACGCGCAGGTAGTAAATTCCTGTGCTCTAAAAATCTAAGGCTCGTGTAAGAAGAGGGCAATTATAATTAAACTATAACTACATGTACCTGTATTCCCCTAATTCGTAATGCAATGCAAGGCAAGAAAACACAAACACCTTAAAATCTACGACATACACAAATGCATAATCCTATCCGCTACCTACCTCAGCATATCATAATGGGTTCTACTTGTGACACTGATAACTTGAATACATTTAAACATTTCTTCTATAGTATTTCAGCTTAGTTGAAAAATGAAGTGTGTGTGTGTGTGTGTGTGATTGCACTGAGTTGACTCAGAAAGAGGTTAAGTTTAGAGAACCTTCCTTGTTGTATCCATGAAAATTTGCTTTTCAGTTCAGAGCACATTTTTTTTTTTTTTTTTTTTTTTTTTT
>NW_019774625.1:335976-370281 GCF_001039355.2 Lingula anatina
CGTGGATTCGTGGTCTGTGTGAAATAGGGGCATTAGCCACCTAGAAGTGTGCAGAAGTTTAAAATATTAAAGACAACCAGTGAGATTTATGTTTGCATTGTTGATTGCAGATGAGTTTTTTTCTTGCAAATGAAACGATGAAATCTGTAAAATAGAAGCTTTTTATGTGAACCATAGTATCCATAAATTTAAAAAACAAACTGTCATGAATTTGAGATAAAAGTGCACAATA
Organism: Lingula anatina; assembly: GCF_001039355.2. The sequence continues at coordinate 336,209 of NW_019774625.1, forward strand.
CTCGGAGAGACATTCGGGCTTGCTTTCAATTTTTTTTTATTTCTTCCGAGGTCTTATGGACTTGCATTTGTGAATAACAACTATCACAATTTGCAGTGCATTTTTTACTCCCAGGAATGAAATGAATGAATGAAACTTTTTGTTCAGCACAATTCGGTGTTGTTTAATAACAGCCCAGAAAAAATCTTCAGTAAGTTGTGTAATGCTTTAGAACTGAAAATATTGAAAACTCCTGTGCTGATTTATTTATTTATTTTATTTATTTTTTTTTTTGTGATTTAAGTAGATATATTATCATTATTGTTGTTGTTGCTGTTGTTGGTGTTGGTGTTGTTGTTGTTATAATCATTGTTATTAACATGATTATTATTATTATTATTATTATTATTATTATTATTATTATTATAGTCAGTTCCTCCGGCTTTCAGTATACAGTTAAATTGGACTAGTCGATCTTGGAAAACTACTAAACCAAATCAAAATGCACAAGTCCAAAAATGAAATCACTGGATAATACAAATATCTAAAGTTACAGCTACAATTTCTAATAATATAACTGAACAGTGATTTAAAGGATTTCATATTTTACTTCGACTTTGCCTAATCATGGTATTGATCACGACCCAAATTTTGAATTGGGTTTTATTTCTAGAAAGGACTTCAGCAAATATATATATATATATATATATATATATATATATATATATATATATATATATATATATATATATATATATATATATATTGAATAAACGTTATAATTTTTCAGTTCAACTATAAAGTAAAAGAAGAAGACGGTTCGGAGTGATCCAACACTTTGNATTGTTATTTTTTCATTACAATTATTGTCAGCTTCTTTATTTCTCATTATTTCAGAATTCACAGATGAAGAACTTTTCTGCCTGTATGTGCCAATATGTTTTCTGGCATACTTGACCTGTTCATGGCAGATTGGATGAGAGAAAACAGTTTTCTTACTTTATTTGTACCGCAAGCTTCTCAAAAATGACCAAACCACAATTAAATTAGTGATACTTTTTTGTTACACATACAAATATAAGCCTGAAAGCGATAGACTATATTAAAAAGGACTTTAGATTTATGCATTTCTGAGTTTTGTTTAACTGAAATTGAACTTTACATTCAGTTTTTATCCTGAGTGTAACTCGCCAATTTAAGATTGTAAGTGTATCTGTGCCCTTTATAGTTTCTCCTTTGATCACGAGTCTCACGACACACTTTTACTAATGGAAATATGTTTGAGTTATATATGCATCCTGATACAAATAAGGTGTCATTGCCAGAACGTGTTCTGTTCATTCCATGCAGTGAAAAATTTGTAAACAAAGTTTCCCATGGAAAGCGTACTTGGTTGACCCATGTGCAAATCTCCAAAAAGTATCCAAATTGTATCAAAGATACCAGTGCCACATTCCAAATGTGTGCGGCTCAGTCCATTTTTGTAGAAGAAAGAATTGAGGGGGACAGCTCAGTAACATATGTACTGAGATTTTTGTATAAATAATTTCAAATACGATTTTAAATCTTTGCAAAAAATATCAAGATTTACATCGTTTACTTCTCATGCAACTGTAAGTGATCCTTTCCCATTAAAAGTCATGTCAAGTGTCTGCTACAAACTGAACTCCCCTACACCAAGTGGAAATGTGTCAAAGATGTGTGCAGTGCTAAATTCTGAAGTCGTTTTGTTTGCTGAAATTTAATAATGGAAATAAACAAGAGTTTGAGACCTAGTGCGTAATGGTGAACAGACTGGATACTCTGATGCTAAGTCGATTTTTCATTCAAAATTGTGCAGACTGCTGTATGACGACAAATTTCGTGAAGAACTCTCATCGCCAGCGCAGAACTGCAGGTGCGATAATGCTAAAAACCGTCGTTTTGAATTAAGACATCCGAGAAGGTAAAATTAATTTTAACACATTGGTTTTTGATTATAATTATTGGAAATATAGTTTTGTTACTGAAATAAAAGATAAGTAATTTGATTTTCGATATTTGAAAAAGTCAGCAGACCTTCACTTGCTTCTGTATTGGAAAAAATGACGTCAGAATATGGCTGACATCTAGCGGAATAGGGTCAAAAACGCAATTCAACAGCTGGCAAAAAAAGTTGCCAGAATAAATTCTGATGAAACTTGGTAGGTTTATTTTGCGTATTAAAAGCCATCTTCTATCGACTGGAATAAGGTGCACACTCTCTGTGATAGGTGATATCTCAAAATGTTACGGTGTTGCTATGGATAATAATCGGCATGTTGGCCGGCTTTGTCGAGTTATATTTCCTTCATTTCACTTTGATTCTGGGTAAATCTCACACTTACAGACGCGTGATAAACTCTGCTACCATGTCTTAATTTTTCATAAGCACCTTCAGAGGTAATAAAGTACAATTCTTTAATTTCCGCGCTGGTTGTGAAATTTACAAAATTTCAACCGCGACGTCATCTCAGCGCACGCGCTCCGTTCTGAATATCTTCCTACGCGCAGCCAGTTGCCATATGACTGCAATGGGAGTGCTAAACGCATTAATTTCGTGCTACTCAATAGCGTGCATACCACCGTTGCTCTCTTTCTTTTAATGGATGTAATAAGTTTTTTATAATTCAGGTTGAACAAAAACTGTTGCATTAACGTGTTGCCATTGTCCATCACTACACTGCATAAATGTTAAAACTATTATAAAAGCTAAAAAGTAATTTAATTCTCATTGAGGTACATAAATTTCTGTTTGATATCATACATAATATGTTAATTCTAAAATAACCTTTTTACTGTAAGAGTGCCAGATGCAGCAAAAAAATAAGCTAACGACATGCCACGTTCAGCCAATCTACAGCGACAGAGACTCTGCTCCTTGCCAGTGAGGCCTCACCAACGGAACAGTAGCACAGAGTCTGTGGCCAGCTCAGAGGGGGCAGCACTGACAGTTCTAGATCTAAGTACTGATCTCACTGATGTTGATGAATTCCTCTTTGTGGAGTCTTCTTACCCATTACAGTTGTTGACAGGACTGAACAATCTGAGATTATCAGGAGATTTTTGTGATGTTCATATATGTGTTGATGGAGAGGAATTTGCTAGCCATAAGATTGTTCTGGCTTCTTTTAGTCCATACTTCAAGGCTATGTTTTCAACTGAAATGGCAGAAAGCAGACAAGAGAAAGTATGTATAAATGGGGTGGACTGTGGCATGATTGAACTTCTGATAAACTATGCCTACACTGCTGAAATCCTCATCACAAAAGACAATGTGCAGTCTTTGCTGTCAGCAGCCAACTTGTTACAAGTTCTCCCTGTGCGTGATGCTTGCTGCATGTTCATGGAACAACACATGGATGAATCAAATTGCATAGGCATCAATTGTTTTGCTGAGACACATGCTTGTGAGAGCCTGCAAGAAAAAGCTAAACAGTACACACTGAAACACTTCCCAGAAGTATGTCAACATGAAGAAATACTCAATCTAACTAAAACCAAGCTAACAGAGTTTATATCTGATGACACATTAAATGTAGACAATGAAGAAATTGTATTCAATGCTGTGATTAGATGGTTGGAGTATGATATTAATGGACGTCAGTCAGACTTTCCTTCTGTATTGGAACATGTTCGTTTGCCCTTAGTTAGTCCATATTTTCTTCATGACTGCGTAGAGAAACACCCAGTGGTGCGTGGGTCTGAGAAGTGCCTCAAGTTAGTGGAAGAAGCTAAAACATATCAGCTGTTGGAGGACAGAAGACCTGAACTCAGAAGTCCAAGAACAAGACACAGGAAGGCATCTGGTAAGTGCAGTGGCAGTAGTAAAGAGTTGTTTGTATATTTACTCAATATGCTTTACACTACATTCTCTTTAAAGTATAACAGAATGTTTGCTCATGCCATTTATTTAAAAGCATATTTGGAGTTCTCATGTTATCAGTGACAAATATTTAGTAAGGCTGTTGATAATGGTAATCACTCATGACATCATGAACAGTTATAAGACATGATATAAAATGTTCCAGGCTATATTGAGGTAATCATAGCTGTGGGAGGGGAAGATGACAAGGTTGTCCTGAGAAGTGTGGAAAGTTTTGATCCAGAGACACATGCATGGAAAACATTGGCATGTTTGCCATTTGCTGTCAGTAAACATGGCCTGGTGGTTTCAGGTAGGTTTAATTATAAAAAAAAAAAAGCACTGTTGAAATCAACTTTTAATTAAATTATATGCTACGAAGGGATGACTTAGTAGGTTAAATACACAAAAGTCCTCCACAATCCTAAAAAAGAAAGCATGCACTTACACCCTTTTACTAACTTGTTGATTATTTGGATGATTTATTGATTTATTGCAATGATTTTCTAGGGAGCAACCAACTTTATATGGCAGGAGGCGAGTTCCCTGATGGCTCGGCTAGCAGAAGTATGTGGAGATATGATGCCTGCTTTGATAACTGGCTGGAGATGACACCTATGAATATGCCCCGCTCAGAATTAGGTAAGGCACAATATAGAAAACCTTTTTTAATAATCAGCGAAATCTATTTCAGAGAAAAAAAAGCCAGGATTAACTAAGCTGAAAAAATCTTGTATTAAAGAGACTCACAACCTAAATGTGATTTGGTTGGGTGAAATAAACCTAGGGCAATTCAGTATCTTCACTTTTCAAAATTGAATAATCAATGTTGCCAGGTCTTGCCATGTTGGATGGATTCATATATGCTGTGGGTGGCTGGGAAGGAACAGCACGACTTGATACGGTCGAGAGGTACAATCCTTTCTCCAATAGTTGGTCTTTTGTGGCTCCCATGAAAATCTCAGTCACGAGTCCTGCAGTTGTGGCACATGACAGCCTACTATTTGTGACTGGTAAGTATGATGGAGGTCTTTTTGACTGTGAAGAGAATTTATTTCACATTTAAGCCTGTCACCATTGATATCCCTCAGATATTATTATAACTCAGCAGTATTCTTTATAGAGTGAAATTTATGCATGAAATCCTACAACGGAATAAACATTTGAGTCTCATTATATTATACATACACTGTGTCTATATTCTGATTATCTGCATGGTGTGTATTTGTGATATAGAAATACGTGTATCAATCTGTTTAATAACAAAGAAAAATATTACCAAGAATCTTCAACCAAAATTTTCTAAAATCAGCTTGAAATATGTCTTTTATACCAAAATATGTTAGTTTTGGTAATTTCTGAATTTTTTTGGAATTCATAAATCTTTAGTAGCATATTCTTAACTATGTATAAAGTTCACTTTTTCAACATAGACCACAAGAAGAGATGATTTACTTAAAACTTACTGTGCCTAATGTTTCTAGGTGGAGCAGTATTGGAAGATGGGGATGGTATAGATCTAGTACAGTGCTATAACCCTAGAACTAACCAGTGGACAGAGTTAGCACCAATGTTAATAGCAAGGTCAGGCTCAGCTGCCTGTGTGCTTGGAGGATCCATGTATGTTATAGGTAAATGTAAATCATTTTGATAATTTCTATTTTTGAAGTACTAGTAATTCAAATCTATACACTGCTTCTCGTGTTTAATACTGCTGCTATTTTGAAAATGTAATTTGAGTTTGAGTGGGATAAGTATTCTAACATACATGTAACATTAATACACACACATCAGGAAATTTGTAACCCAATCATGAAAAGTAAAAAAAAAAGTTTGATGTATAAAAAGCTGTGTTATCCTGTTTTTTAATATAGGTTTAACAGATTTATATACATGCATGCACTGAAATAACTAGTGTTTATAAATAGATTTGCATGTTTCCCTGCAATAAGTTTTTGTTTGTATTGATATTTCTTAGGTGGGTGGCATGCATCTACAGAGAATACAAACAAAGTGGAATGTTACAACCCCAGCACCAACCAGTGGACCCTGAGAGCCTCCATGCATGAAAGACGCTATCGTCCAGGTGTCGCTGTGGTGGACGGCAAGATTTACGTGTGTGGAGGAGAGGAGGGTTGGGACAGGTGAGAACAAATGTACTGTAAAAGACTAAATATTGATCTGAAAGTTCGGTCCATTAAGTAGAATGCTGAAAGACAAGGGGATTTACAGTACAGTAAGAAAAGAAGATTTCTGGATAAGATTTGGTTGCAAAGCAAAGGCGACTTATACTTTTCCCACATTTGCAAGGCACATGCAAAGACAACCCTACATTAGACAGGTAGATAAAAATACCAATACAATTGACACCCTACTGATTCCTACAAATACCAACACTCAGCATGGTTTATGATAATTTTATTGCCTTTTTCGTTAACTTGATTTACTTCATATTTCAGATACCATGATACCATTGAGTGTTACAACGTGGATAAAGATGAGTGGGAAATTGTTGGAGAGATGCCCACAAGTCGTAGCTGGCTCAGTTGTGTCGCCATGATGATACGGAGAGATCTGATGTTCAAGGAAAAAGTGGAATCTTGTGTAATTTGAGCCAGAAAGTCGTTAAAATGTTGTGCAAGGAAAAGGTGGATTCCAGAGCAAGCTCCTACTTTTCATGCAGACATGATTGCTGTGAAGTATGATAGATTCTACTGAACTGTTGCTGTATTAAAAAGCCAAGAATTACCTGAAGAGATTTTCCAAATTTTTGAAAAAGTTTGTGGACTTGCCTGCAAAGGTTTTATTATTTAATAGAAGTGTAAGTTATTTATCAGTAAATTTTTTATTAGATAGTATTTGGTTACTTAGGGATTTCATGAAATGTGCAATAGGAAGGTAATTTGGAAAATCTTGCTAATACTTTGAGATAAATGATTTGGATTTAAAATAAAAAGTTCACAGAAGACAGACACAGGAGGCCTGTACCTTCCTTTACCTGAAGAGAGGAAAGGCAAAAACATGATCATTAACAACCAGACATGTTATAGACTGAGAAGTTTGTTTCCATTAGTCAGTAAGAATCTACTGTCATTTGAAATAGTGACGAATAAAGTTTTCATTTAAAATAATGTAAAGAAGTGAACTTCTGATTCCTATAGCTTCTCACTCTTTATTCTTATCTGATTTGCGTCTCCTTCCTTCTCTGACTATTAATTTTTCAAAGTGAATTCAAATTTTGCAATTATTTTCACCAATTTCAAAACACAGTTTTCTAAAAACCTCATACTGGCAACAACACCTTCATACTAGTCTTACCACTGCAACTTGTATATGGACCTAAAAATACTCTCATGCACTACGTAGTAGTTCAGTTATATTATTCATAACGTTTTGTTAGCTGCTGTATAAATACTAAATCTTTCATTTGTGTATTGATTTTATCTGTAGTATAAATCTGATAGTTTTCAGTGATATCCAATATAAAATTCCTTATGCATGTCCAGTCTGCAGTAACGTGTATTGAGCAATGAATTTTTCTGTCAACTGCCCATCAAGTGTCTTCATAGCTCTCCAGTGCAACTTGCTAGCATTCTCAGGCTCTCCCTTGCAGTGGTTCAGTTCTAGACTTATGTAATCTAACCACAGATCTGGAAAATTTCATATAATTTCCAGTTGTTTAACAAGTTTTGCACATTGAAGCAACAGTGCATTTAGCCCTTATCAAAATGATGCCAAATTGAAGTATTCCCCGTTATATCTACTTTTACTAAATTTACACTTTGAAATTAAAAAAACTCCAAAACTACAGTAAATAAGACATGAGAAAAACTACAATAATTTTCTTGTTTAAACATTCTGATTAAAGTTTTAAATATTTAACAAATACTGAAACGTCAACTTGCCTGTGTCATGTGTGCCATATTCTCGTAGTGCATCTTCATAAACACTGCGTAGAGTTTTCATCTTGAAGGCTGACTGAAATTAAAAAAAGGAAACACTGAGCTTTCAATTATAAAGTTCATCCTGCACTGGTATAGATATTACATTTATTTTGTAATAGCAATTACTTCAAATAGGCAACATAAGACGGAGCAATATGCCAATAGAGTAATAGAAGAAAATGACTGAAATTGAAAAAAAAAAAAAAAAAGAACATACCTGAGAGCTAATTACTTCTATATACTTTCTGTAGAAGCTTAATGAAACTGGTTGAGCTTTGGATAAACTGAAATATTAAAATACTGTGAGAAAATCTTGAAAAAAAATGTGAGAATATACACAGGCCAAAATTGCATGACTGGGAATTTACGTTGATCCACTGCATTTATGTCACCTCTACCACAATTACCTCAACCTCTCAACAAAACTAATATGCTGTGCAAAGAAAAATGATATTTTACCAACTTAATTATTGTTTTAACTATAAAAAAACTGCTTTTCAACAGGGAAATTTAATGTTTTCATAATTTTCCATACATGGTCAGATATTGAAGGGTGTTCTGATATTGAAGTTATGCATAATGTAACCTACCTCTTATACACTGCTTTTGCCTTGTGTACGCCGTCATGAAGTGCTGCCCACTCTAAGTACAGCACCTTTAGTGATACCACTACATCTCTGGACTTGCACATATTTATACCATTCTAGAAACAATCAATATGAATAATGAAATTAAATTAAATAATTTTAAAAAACAATATCTTCAATATGGCACCTGTTATATATTAAAGTAATATCCGAGTTCCAAAATTTACAGGTATAGCCTAATAAAAATTAAGTCTGCCTTTGTGATATGTTTACAGTTACAGTAACATTAAAACTACATATAAGAGAGGATGCAGTTACCATTCCCACACAACAAGACAAAAAATATTTCTTTTAATAATTAGTTATTCTGCAACTGATGATATAGGTAAAAAAGAAACAAGAAAATAAGGTTTTAAAATACCTGCAAAACATCATCCATTTTGTCCATTTTCACTGCAACTCCCCACTGGAAGAACATATTCCAAATTGGTAAGGCATCCTGCAAGATACATTTTAAAATAAGATTCAATTTGACAAATAAAAACACAGAAATGCAACTTAATATAATACAAATAAAAGCACATGCACTTAGAATTTGGACAATGTCAGAGAGGAAACCCAAAAAATTATTATTTCAGAGTGTTATGTTCAAAGTAAATCTTTTCAAATAGATCAATAAGGAGAACCATTTCCAGACTAAGTTAAATACATTTTATCTTAGTTTTAGTGAGCAATTTTAATCTTTTTTTATCTTCAAATTTTCTCCTAAACCAACATCAGGACATACCAGTTACTATATTCTAAAAATTTATTCTTGGTTACTCCTCACAATAATTATCTCTTTACCTGATCATCAACAGAACTAAGTGCCTTCTGAAATAAGTTATGGAGTTGATGATTGTCCTCAGTTGTAGTGATGGCAAGGTTTAGGTGGCACATCCACAGTTTGACACACCTGGGATACAAGCTGGTGGCCTGAGAAATCACCTCCAAAGCCTGGCTGATCTGGGCAGTACTGGTTAATAACTCAACCTGGGCATAAAAATTCAAAATTATAAAAGGCAGATAAAGAGAATTCTAATGAGTGAATTGTGGAAAACAAATTATAAAAAAAAATTGTCAGTGAAAGGTAAAAAAAAATATTTAGGAAAGTACTATGTAAATGTTCCACTATATATTGTCATTATATTACTCTCTGTTTTAGGCTTAAATTAAGTTTGAAAGTGTGCCACTGTTTGCCAGGCAATTGTCAATTTGCATTTTAGTAGCAGAGACATTTTCCACTTAAAAAATAATCATTAACCTGATCCCTTAGAACCTAAATCATTACCCTCAAATTTTTGGTCATTTTTAGGTATATCAATTCCACTGTTTACAAAATAATGGTATCAATCTACAATGAGTCATCTTTGATTTACCAAAAGCTTTATTCATTAAGAAATCTCTTTGTACAACAGCCAAATGACCTAGATTACTGAAAAATAAACAGTAAAAAAAAAAAAACTGAACATTAAGACATTCCACTTTTGCAACAGCAATTTTCACATGTACTGGTAACATGTTCTAAGGCATTCAATTACTTCCATTCAAGTGTAACCCAGTGGGGCAGAAACTTCAGAAGTGTGCCCCTCAGGGAGAGAGGTCAAACATGCATGTGGACAAGGAGTTTCAAACAGGAGTAATTATAAACAAGGCCATGTAAAAGAGGAGAGACTAAACATCACTACAGGGAGAAAAATCAACTGCTGTTAAAATTTCTGCCCCAAGAGAGTTGCCAGCTACTGTAAGAGTATGTATATATGCAATGTTTCTGAGCAAAAGTCTGTTTTGATGAAAGTGTGTTGCAATCTGTCATCCATAAACTGCTAAATGCAATAAGAAAATGTAGCTCTTGACACCCATAAAACAAGCATATATTCCCACATGAATTAATTGTCCATACAATTTTGATTCCGAAGCATTTTCACCTATTGCTATATGATCAATGTGAAAAACAATGTAATTTTTTTCTTGGTACATGGACCAATAAATAAGGCCTTATTAGCTATCACATATGGCGCAGTCTTACTTAGTAAGGAAAATATTCTCAATCAGAAATTAAATTGATAACAATAGGAAATATTAAGAAAGCATGATTGCCAATGGAATGCTTTATGCACTGATTGTATTTACTTAAAAGGTATGATGAAAAAGATCAATTTTCTAGCTTGGCACACTGCCTTTCTGGTTCGGTGAACTTCTAAATCAGGACCTACCCATTCTTCAAACATGTTCTCTGACAGTAGGCCCACCTTCTGTGCACATTGAAATGCACCACAACACCTGGCCAGCCGCTGTAAACATAAGCAAACAAATATATGCACATAAAATAAACATACTTCCATATAAACCCTTTTTAGGAGCCACAATGTAGAGGGCAACCAGTTATAATGGTGACTTCACTATAGTCGTGTTACCATTGATTAAATTGTAAACATCGGCAAGCAGTCGGAAATAAAGAAGTCAAAGCAAGAAATAATTAGGTTTTGTTGTGTGTTGTACAAACACTCCCATTTGTGGAATGCTAACTGTCACTCTGCGTGGACCCTTGCAGACTTAAGTGTGGACTTGAAGAGTGCTTCTCTCTGCAGCAAAAAAAGGTTTGGCTTTGATGGTTTTATCCACAGGTAAGTCTACATGACCACAACTTTACTTTAAATCTCAATCTGCCCCATCAGTGTTTTCTCATTACTAACACAGTTCTGTGGACATACACTGAGACGACGAGAGACATTTTTTAACATGAAAGCACATTTGATCAAATCACGAAGTTCCATATTTTGCAGTCTGTAACCTGACCATCAGAACCAATGATAACTTTAACATTTATCTGGCACCCAAATGTGACAAGGAGTTACATTAACACGCTATTAAATACTAAAATTCCTTTATAGAGTATAATGAGGGGGAAAAATCAAAATTGTCACTCAAAAAAGTCTTTCCACACCATTTTTGCTCCATGAAACTAGATCATTTTACTCATATATCATGAAAAGGAAAAATACTTCAAATTTCACCTTATTATCTTTATTTTCTTTGACACTTGTAGCAAAAAAGTGTAGTGTTTTTAAATGCTGAAAAATGTTATGGACTCTAAGGTGAAATAATGGGAAATGAGAAGAAAATGACAATATATTAAAAGGTATGCTAACTGGTGGAACATAACTTACCATCTGGGTTAATTTTTCAGATCCCTTCATCCTCAATCTTTCTAAACATGCTGTAATATATAGGTTCCACATTGTTTCTGCAATAAACAAATCCAAATTAAATAACGTTGACATTTATTAATCAAACAGGACTAGCGTTGGATCTAATTGCATCTTTTGAATTTCATTCACAAAAATCAAGTCTTCATGAAACAAGAAAAAAGTAACAATAAGTAATTGTTAGTCTGTAATCAGTTTTCATTCAAGTATCAACAAAAATTATGGTCTTTATGGTTTCAATAAGATGTCTTTATCTACTCCCCCCCCCCCAAAAAAAAAAAAAAAAAATCCCCAAAAGTGTCCATTTATCTGAAGTCTAAACATCTCCATCAAATGACAGGAAAGAATATAAGAAAGTCTCCTAATGAAAACCACACCCCTTAGGGTCAACACAAAACATCTCCTCAACCCAGATGACCATTGTCCACCAACCTGTCCTCCCTAAACAATCCCCTCTTTGATGGCTCTACAGATAGTATGTCCAGAGTGCCAATAATAGGGCAGTATACTACATCACATGGCAAGGTATGATAGGGAGTGATAAATGGGTAAATGCAGTCTTGGAATGTGATGCTGAATCATGATAACAGGCTGCTTACTATTAGGTTCTCTTCCAACCACGTAAACTTTAAAACACAGGCAACAGTAGCACAGTGATTTAGCTTGAGGAATAATTATAGGTGCACACTGCACTGTACATAAAGGAGCACACTGCACACAGGCAAAATAGCAGAGGAGAGATCAACATCAAACCAGACTGACATAAGGTAAGATACTAACAAGAATTCTCGATACTTCATGAAACTAATTGGAAATACTGAAGATCCATGAAATGGTTTATCTGAATGATAAGCAGTGTACGTAGTCATTAATTTAAGGCTCATACACTGTAGATGCTGTTCTCACTTAGAATTCCACATGTACATGTACTAGGTAACCTAACTTGTAGAGTGACAGATCCTACAGGGTAAGACAAAATTTAGGAAAAAAAGGATTATAAGAGATACTGTTATAGCATCATAACACAGATTCAACATACGAAGGAGAGAGAGGATGTACTGAACAATCAAGCATCTTTCATTCTAGTCCTAAACATAAAAGCATTGCCACTTCTTGAGAAAGGATAGGGATTAAAGTCTCTCTTTAACCAATCACCATAAAATTATTGTCCAAAAAGTTTTAATTCTTGAGAAACCTAGCTATGGAATCAAACCTTGAGAGTCCTATCTTGGGCTTTATTTCCAATATTATTTGAGTTATCCTTACATATGTACACTGCTTTCAAATGAAGCTGAACCACCACTGTTTGAAAAAAATTACATCTATTGCCTCCAGTAGGAATCATGTGATAATGGATTGACAAGTGTTGATAAATGACCAAAGAAAAATTATTTCAATCTGATCACACAGTTACTCATAACAAAACCCCAGAAGTAGGTTGAAAAGAATTCTTTATGTTGAGTTCAAAACACAGTTCCAGCGACAGCTTTCATCTTTAATAAACAATATTTGAATCACATGCACAATATATCTGCCTGTCTGTAGAGGACAGATATGTCAAGAATGTGTCCTGTGTGCTGTGACAAAATGTAACTTAAGAAGAAGATTGATGAAAACTTTGACACGGCTGCTCCTTCCACACTAGGGAAATTCATCCTTCATGCAACATTACCTTCAAACCTGTCAAATCTTAAAGGTAAAAAGGGAGCATCCATCAAATACCATTCTATAGGTTGTTTGCTTACTGTTTGATTTGCTCTACTGAAGATGACAATATTTAAACCTCACATATTTTTGAACACAGACTGGGACAGGAATCGAGTTCAGCTTTGAAATCTTTGGGAAATATGGGTATTTCCAAAGACACTCAAGGGTGTATTGTATAAAGCACATTAGAACAAAAGCACTATGAAGTAAGATATATGCAAAAACTATGCAAAATCTAGTGATCAGAGAAGCAAAACTACAGATGAAAGATAATTTAAATGGCAGGAATATAATGACCTTTTGTAAAACAGAATCTTCTGATTAACTACCATGTGTACAAAGCACCACTGTCTATTGATTCAATTCACCCAAGTAAATTAAATCATGTAATGGCAAGATAACATTCCTTGAATCAATCCTCCAGTGTTGGCAGCACCCTTAAGATATCATTGAAATCCCACCTAATGAGGTAACAGCTCTCCACTAATTACAGATATCAGTCTCACTGTATTCTTGTTAGTGTTATCTATCACTGTGCCAATGTTACAATACTGCAATACTGGTAAGTGGATGATTGTCATTGCTTCTGTTTATGGTTTATAGTTCTCCCAGTTTGTCAGAATGGGAATTACAACTATGCTTCTATAAAAGACAGTTTTTATTATCTTTGAAATGCAGAGTGCTCCTCAAATCATGTAAAGCTTATACTAGTAAGCCCTTTTATTGTCTCTATAATGCCCTCTGCCAAAAATTCAAATAATGACCATCAAAACAGGTATATTTACTTTCTCCCTTTTTATTTTTCAAAAAAAAAAACATGTTTATTATTCTATTTATATGGACACATATATATACATTCCATTATTTATAGAGGACTGTAGCTACCCTTTCCAGAATACTGCCAACTTATCATGTCCCACACAATAGCCAGGGGATATTTGGTCCCAGTGTCACTGTCCAGTGCATGTATTCTCTGGGCTACAAAATTACACCTTATATAAATCCAGAGCAAACAAAACCAACAGTCTGGAATTTTGAACTGGTTGACTTATCAGATTACTTCTGACAAAAGTTACACCGAACACTCCAAACAAGTATATACACTGTCATTTCAATCCATTTACCTATTCTCAAATGATCATGTATCCACACAAAACTACATGTCATTACCAAATACCTGAGTGACCTGGAAACTCTCAGCCTTAGCCTCTTGCTTTGGCACTTTTTACCCAGAGTTTCAGGGATCCAAAGTGCATGTACACACCCATTATAAACTTGCCATAAAGATGAACTTGAACATATTGCTGAAACAGAGCCAACTTTGCCACCCTTTCAGTCTACAGTGCTTGTTAAAACTTGGCTTTTTTTCAGTTTAAGCCCGATTTTCAATACATGAAATACTGGTCTGCTAAAAAGTTCAAGAATGTTTTGGTGATATAAAATGGGAATCATCCAAGATAGCCCAAAGTCTCCTCACTAAGGGCTCATTCCCACTGAAAATATTGGTCTACGTAAATCGATCCAACTCTGCAGAGACTCTCGCTGAATGCAATCAGTTTAATAGATCAATCTACATGGACCTATAGTTTCAATGGGATAAGCCCTTATGGTAGCTTAAAATCATGTTAGATCTTGCAGGACATGTAGGAGAGTAGAATTAGAAATAGTGGCAGACTAGCAAGTGCAGGACAGGAACAAATAAAAACTGACATAATTTCTCCATAGATATTTTTCTGGTTGTTTTCTTTTAAGTTCTATAGAATTTCAGTCTTTTACACAACAGAACAAATTCACCATGCTTTCCTTGTCACTTATGTATTGTTTATGAAGATGGTTTTACAGGCACACGGAATTTCACCCTTATTAATGAAAAGTAATCCAATTATTGTAGGTTTTCTAGTCTCATATGATGTTACACAGAGCTGGCAGTCTCATTTTCCTCTAAAATCAACATAAATTCCATACACATAGCAGAAATATCTAAAATTCAGCATAAGACAGCAGAGTGACCATCTTTCAAAACCATATCCATATCAAGGGTGCAGTCAAGCAACCCGTTTTGTAGTGTACACGTTGTTGATATGTGACCAGACAAAAAAACCTCTGTTCTCAAGTAGTCTGGTGGACAGTGGCCAGTGTAGCACCTGTTTTATGTAGCACTTTGGACTCATTCCCTTCATACCTACAGACCAACAAACTGTCCACTATCCAAAATTGCCCAATTTGTCACATGGATGGAATTCTGACACCCATTCAGATCATGATAGCCACTTGGGAGACAGTGTGTGAAAGGAAGTGACAGAGAGTTTATTGAGTGATCACTTCAGGCAAACTAGCTGTGGAACATTTTTTGCTCAATCCTATACCATATATGATAGATATTTATCCTATTAATCATTTTAAGACTTTGAGGAAATATTGTGAAACAAGTAGAGGTAAGTTATCCTGTTAAAACCAGTTAGCTCTGTACATATTTAAGTCAATCTGGAGGGCTGAAGGATAGGTATTTACATCTTATGAATGATTGATTAGTTTATGTTATCTTTAGCAGGAGATCAAACCTTAATTATGTTCTCAAATTCCATCTCTGTTCATTCCTAATCTCCAAAGGAAAACACAGGATTATAATGCCAAGCTCACTGGGGCAGACAATTTTTTTTTTTGAATCATGGATTAATCAATATGCAATTTTCACACCATTTTAATACCCCCTTGTTTCCCCGCTGGGAGTAGCCCCTCTCTGGCGGCACACACAATCAGAGGACCCTTTTCACTGGGAGGTCAGAGCCCAGCATTAAGACAATAAGCCTGGTAAAGCCATGTGGATTGGTTCCAATATGTCAATATTGAATTTCCTTCCACTCCAGTTAGTCCCCAGCACTCTGATGAGTTTGGGGAAATCAAGATGTGAATCTGTCAAACAGGGAAGTTGATCTTAATCATGTTGGTAGGTTAAGAAAACACTCACATGAATGGATTACAGACAGTCAATGGCATTAATTTGAATGGACAAGTGAATCCCCACCTGAGTCAATAGTCTTTGAGTAATTAATATTAGATGATTAACCCAACTCCCCTCTCTTGGGAGAGTCCAATTCAGCAATCATTGGTATTTTCTTTGGAACGTTTGGAAAACAAAGGAGTTTGAAACTTCATCACCGACAAGAATTCTTCACCATGTAGGTAATAGTTAATCCATTTAGCCAGGCTGTCAGAGAGATCAACATGAACTGAAATGAGCTGAACTTTTGGAACTGTAAATGCTGGACAGAGATTTGTGCACAGGTATGGCATTTTGACTGTTCATTATTTTTTTTATAATTTTCGCCAATGTGCTTAAAAAACTGAGCAATGCTCTAGCACAGGCTAAAACAACTTTTGAAGATGAATAACCATTGTGCTTTGTCAAATTCTAACATATCACAAAATATAAATTATACTAACCACACAAATAGTCTCAAATTACAGAAACTGACCTTGTAATTTATGTGTAATGAGCATCATTGAACAATTTACCAGAAACGTCATAAAAATTCCACAATGGACTGATCACCTACATAAATTTGGGCAATTTTCTACCTCATAAAAGGTTAAGTAGTGGGAGCGGGGGAAGTCAGTTATTAACATGTTGTAATTATCACATCACTTGATGGAGCCCACTCACTATGTCACATACCATACAGGTGGTCGCCAGAGGTAACTTCTACATGCCACCACTCTGTTTTATGCCTCATTTTATGATTGGTGCCGTCACAAATGGAGAGTTCTCACGTTCAGTCTGATTTCATATAGGGGAACGATTTATATGAGGTTTCTTTGAAACGGACGTTTACAGGTATGTTTTTTCTATATATGTCACATAATATGTATATCTGCTGTTCCATGTATAGGTTGCCAAGAATATTGGATTCCTTACCAGTTGGGCAATATATATATCTAACAATGACTACTTATGCAAATAACATGTATAACAGAACTATTAGGCTGTATGTATTTCTCTCATATTCAGCTGTGATCTTTGCTATACCTCAGTTCATTGCTCATTTCACAAGCAGACATCAAGTTGGTTCCTTAATGATTGACTGGTTTTACTGATAATCTCAATTTTTCTAACCATGACCACAAGTGAAATGTTCTGAGTGAGCTTAAAACACAAGTAAAAGGGTATTTCTTATAGAAAGTGTGGTGCGTTAGATACACACTATAGTGTAGCAGCTATACATCAAGAAGTCTGGTCTAACATTGATTTAAGCACAGATAGGATTGAGTCCCACTTAGAAATATTACTGATAATCTAAAAAATGGTAATCAAAAAACCTTTTAGGTTACATGTATCATTACCTTACATAAGAGTTAATATCAACGCCTTTATGTCTTCTTGGATAAGAAGAAAAACGCGTGTAAATCCAGTTAACATGATAATCATGCAGTTCAATTTTAGGCTATTTCAGTGAGGAATCTATTGGTCTTAAAATCTTTTATGAAGGGAACAGGGGTTGGAATCTTATGGTCAGAACACACAGATGGCTATTTACCACAAACACAGGCAAAAAAGTGCTATCCATTTTTCTATAATGTTTACATTATAATGATTCAGCTTTCACTCAGTTGTATTTCTTCCAATCTCTTTCATTCAACTTCCGACAAAATACCCACAAAATATATGCTACAATGCCTGTGAAAGTCACTACAATACTTGTTTAACTATAATCGCACTCAATTCAACCAATTTGTTCATAATCGTCCAAGCATTCTCCAACCAGGCCCCTTCTACATGTTGGTTCACTCATCCAGCTAAAATGATAAGACAAGATATGTGGCGAGTGTATGGCCAAGTATTGTTACCATGCGGAAACAGTGGGATGGCTCTCAACCAATGGGCTTTAGTACCATACAATGTATTTGTGGGACAAGACGGAATGAGCACACCTTTCTTCCTATGCATATAGATATGTGTATAGCATAAAGTTTTACTGTATAAAGACCTATGAAGGATAGGCACTCTTACTACCAATATGTTTGACTGACGCCCAGACAAGAAAGGTAATGTACTTTAAGGTTAGGGTAGTTGAAAATTATTTTTATCTTTTTTTTTTCCAAGCAGATACTTTGGATATTTGTTTAAAATACAGACATTTATAATTCAAAGCATAGTGAATTATGATCTAATCCTGTTATTCCTTTCTCTAAATAACCACAATCAAGTTTTTGTGTTTTCATCGATAGTTGGCTAAATTCTCAAACTGCCTGAAATCCCATTAGTTATAATACAACTACTGCTAATTTACTTGTTCTGCCACAGGAAGCTGTCAGCCTTCATTAGAATGTTTGGAATTTGGTGCATTTGGTGCTATTATAGATTTATTTAATGTAATTCAGAAAAGTGTCAATCAAAGAATGCTGTTGAGCCACATGTCCAGACACTAGTGATAGATATTTTCCCCTATACTTTCTCCCAAGTGAAGTCTGTTGATGGATGTTTTCAATGTTTTGATAATTTATGGTCAACCTGGGGCATGCTGGGTCAAATATAGTTTTTTATAGTCTCAAAATATTCTGGTTGGCAAAACAAAGACTTTCCATGTGTAATTCCTTCAGTTCGACATTTTTATAGCTTTCGCAATAACTGACTTTAGAGTTTAGGTTTGAATTTTCATTAACATTCTTTTTACTGACAGACTTGAATTTCATCTTGAAAATACCAAAAGCATCATATCTTAAAACACAGTGGAACGATCAAAAGAATGCCCTCTCAAAGAAAAAAAAAAGACTTCTACAATCGTCAAAATGTTTTTAAGTATTGAGGAAATTTTTTTCATGGGTAGATAATGATGACTTCACTGCAAAAAAAGCTAATGTTAAAAATATATCAATTTAAAGATCTGTTTGTGTGGGGTGGG
The DNA here is from genome assembly GCF_001039355.2 of Lingula anatina. The sequence continues at coordinate 355,457 of NW_019774625.1, forward strand.
ATAAGTTTATAAAAAAAAAACAACTTTCTGTCCGGTCATCCTTGACCACAAAACTATGGTGTCAACAACTATATGGGTGGGAAAATTCCTTCTTATCACCTTTTCTCTGCTTCAAAGTTATGGTTCACTACGCCAACAAAACAGTCAGTGAGATATAAAATCATGTAATATAGACAGGTCATCACTTCCAGGACAAAATGACCAAAGAGTATATCTTTCAGTTTACCACAAACACTCATTCTTATTCACTTCACTAGAAAAGCTGAGAATCTCCATAATCAAAGCCATTCAATCCAATGCTGAGGTATGTCAAAAAGTGAGTGTTTTTTTAAGAGAAAGTTTATGTTAGCAAATTGTACTCTGATAAAGAGCCAACCCCAAGAATGGAGATACCTGAGCCGGAAGTCCAAAAACCTACAAGGTGTTGTGAATTAATTACAGTTGCTGACATAAGGCATTCCAAAATAGTGAACATGCTGGCATTGTAATACTCTGCTTTAGTGCTCCCTGAGCCAGACACAATAAATAATACATACTTTTACCTCAACTTACTCAATGATTGTTTGCATGGGTCCTTTAATCCCCAAGTCTTTGAGCATGTAGGCACATGGTCGGTATCTTTGTAAACTAGTAAGTGTTCTACCAAGACACAGTTAACTGTATTATTATCACTGTTTGTGTCTGACTGTCACAGTATCTGTTACTTAGTGGACCAACATCATTTTACGTAATCATTTCTTGGGAAAATGAGGCTACCCGGACTTAAGAAATAAGAATATATACACCCTCCTCCTCTTTAAGGAACTGCCCCTTCCTTTTCTTTGCTTTTTCTCCAAGAGTTCTGAATTTTTCTAACCACTTCCAATCTGCTCTCTTCCTATTATTTCAAACAACATGCCAACACAATCAAATCTCATTAGAAGTAGTTCACCGAAAGTTGATGCCAGGTAAGCCTACTGGATTTTTCCTAAAATAACATATGGTATGGCTCTTATCACCTATTTCTAACCGTTTCCTGATATAATCTGGCTGAACATAATTTAAATGCATGTATGAAAGCTTATGTAGCAATTCTGCTTTTGATTAACGGGTGAGAATAACATAGAGCCACATCTTATATTTATTTCCTTGCAACTAAGAGCAGCTCGCTACTAAATCACAGCAATTTGGGGTTTCGCAAAACCGATTCATTTAAGTTAAAAATTACAATGTACTTCAAAAAGAGAGTAGTAAAACCCTCTGCTATGGTTGTCATATTACGTCTTCTATAGTGAATTACAAAACCAATTACCATTATTCAACGTATTAAGCATTGTAATCAATAGTTAGATATTAATAAACATTTTTCAGTCTGAGTTAAGAATATGAAGAGATTATGAGGAAACTTAATCCCCATAGTGCATTACTTCAAAGCATATTAACGAACCAGCACACAAAAGATTTTGCCAGTGCAAAGATATGAAATTTCTATGGAACTGAAATGACAGTTATGGGTTTTCAAGTGGAAAATATTGCAAACATTACTGCTCTTTAATGATTCCCTCTAATCTGAAAATTTGCCTTTATTCCATGGTCAGAGCTGTATTAGGTATTGTTCTCTGTACATTCAGGTGCACTCTCTAGATATCTGAATAAACTAGATAAACAACCCATCTACTGCTATCCTTAATTCAGTCATTACCACAATTCAGTTATACAATAAAGACAGATAGAAGCGAGACAACACATTGCAGGTGAGAGCTGGTTGGAAAAAATACAAATCACTTGCTAACCTAATCAATATCACATAGGATGCATGTGAATTATTTGCTTTGAAATAAAAAAAATTTTTAAGGTCTGGGATTTATTCCATAGGCAAAATACAAAATATGCCCATGGCAAAGCTTTGTGATGAATAAATATAGAACATATACCTTTATTTTCTTCTGCGACGTAAGATTTCTTTCAAATGTTTTAACAGAAAGAAACTGGAAAGGAAACACCAACAAACAATGCTAATTTTGTTAAATAATAGTAAAAGAATATATAATGACTGTAAAAATACAGGTCTTGAACTGAAAATAAATGCAACACAAAACCTTATATTACTTATTCACAAACTGGAGATGAAAATCATAATGACAGTAATGATGTTGGTTTTAAAAGCAAGAAGGCAAGAAATCGTTTCAAGACAACAAAACAAAGGTCTGCCTCAATGCCAGCCCATAGTTGGTACAGTACAGGACTTATTGCCCATATACTAGTGAAGATGCCAATCTAGAACAGATAATATCAAACCAGTCGACTTAATAAGGGAATGGGCTTATTTATGTCCAACAGAAAACAATTTAGCATTGCTAACAAAAGCCAATGAACAGTATTTTAATTTAGTGCAAATGGCTTGGAGACTTTCATTTTCAAATGTTTCCCTGTTAGTGGTGGCCATACTATATCCAATTATTCAGCTTTAAAACCCCACATTTGTGGCCTGTAGGTGTGTTTGGTATTATTAGTTGGGTATAATAGTAGAAGATTCAATGCTGTTTCAATGTTATCTCCAACTGAAGTCTTCATATGGTACTTATTTATCCTACAATTTATGCCAACAGAAGCTTGCCTAAATGAAAGGATATAAAGTAGTATTACCAAAGAAAGCCCAGTTTATAAGGGCAGTAAAGTCAAAACAGTAAACTGGACATCTTTTAGGACTGCATGTTTGAAAAAAATTATCACAAAAGAAAAAACAACACTATGCTGTCAGTTTCTAGTATAGAAGACAATCCCACAATTTCTTTCAAATGGCCATCACATGTACCTATAGAACCAAATGACAGGTGGTATTTAAAACAGAAATGTTCAACAAATAAAAAATCCACTTGCTATTTGGTTTTCTTCATGTAGCATTCCTTTTTTTATATTTCAGGTCAACTGTGCTTTAACATGAATTATGTACATTTCTAGGTGGGAATGTCCTTTCTAGCTAAAAAACAGGAAAAGAAAAATACACCTCTCTTCTTTTATGTGGTTTTCTAGATACCACAAATATAGCTTGGTCTCAATCACTGCTTATTTATATCATAGCCACCACTTATTTTCTCATTCTCACAACTCTCGTACTGAGCATGATACTAAAGCCCTGCCATTTATATTTTTTGTTTAATCTCATCACAGCTAGCCAGGGCATACAAGGACCAATGTTTTCCTTGTAAATGTTTTTCAGATGTAGCAAGGGGCAGCAGTAGCTTAAAGGGCAGTTGGCTACATGTCTGCCTGGGGTATTTCTCATTCAACTGCTAATATAATATAGGACCAAGTAGCAATGGAAGCAGTTTTGGGCAAATACTGTCACGTCCCAGAGGTACACACATAAACACATACAGTTACAAATACATTGATGCACCCAAACTTGCATACAAACACATACAAAAGCATGGAAACATATACTTCTCTTCAATACAAACTTGAATAGTCAGGTTATTTCTGATATCTATGCAAACAGAATTTATGGTCTTCCTATCTTTCTTTCAGATTTTGCAACGAGACATGCCAAGACCAAGATTATAGTGGATAATCTGAACTGAGAGCGGATAACCATGACATACATCAACCTGCAACTCTTTTATGTTGGAGTTTTGGCTCCTGCCATCCTGACAGTGCTTCTCTTCATAGGCTTTCTCATCTGTTGGTTTAAGTGCAAATTTGGGGACAAACTGAAAGAAAAACTACCACAAGCATGTCACAAAGTAGGCATCCAAACATGGAGTGCAGAGAACACTGCCACTATAAGCAGTCTGTCTGTTCAATCTCTACCAAGGTCTTCAAACCTGGGACCAAGATATGATTTTAAAGCAGTTGACCACACAGACTGTATCTCCTGCTCCTCACGGGATGCCTACATAACCCTCATCACAGAATCAACCAAGAGACAGCAGAAGCAGCAGCAGCAGGGAATTAATGATAAATCGATGAGTCACAACACAGCATCTTCAAGTGTAACGACAGCGACAAGTCCCAGCTATGTGAATCAAACTTATTTTATTAACACTGTGACCAGCAGGGAACACTCCATCCCAGTGGATGAACCCATAGAGACAGATGATAATAGTGAGGAAAACCATGTGCTCTACCAAGCAGCACTGGATACTATACGCAAAGGTGTCCCTGTGGACAGGCCGATCTCTCCTCTAGATGATAGGGACAGTATGGATGCTGAAAGGGCAGACAATCAAGCCAATGCAGCAGTTGTAGCAATAGATGAGGAAATTAAATACAATCAAGCTATCAATTTATATGCTTCAGAGAATTCTGACAGTTTCGATTTATTGTTTCATCAAAAGAAGTCTCCTCAAGCAGCAATTCATGAATCACACGGGATTGAAGAAAGCTGATAGATAGTATGACTGGATTCACAGGAGGGGGGCTAATTGAACAGCAATACTGAATTCACAGGAGAACAGCAAAAACTGGGAGGCAGAAAAGTTTGGAGTAATTTCTGATTATCAAGGAGCTAGAGGCTAATACAGCCTCAATACCATGAACTGGGTCAACTTGAATTTTGTCAAGTCCAAAGTTTTAAAAATCCATACAGAAATTTAGGGTTTAATCAATTAGGAACAAGACTGGCTGAACAAAAAATACTTTCTTTGAATGAGGCAAATGGGTCAAATTTGAATGAGGCATAAAATGCCCATATTAGTAATAAAACTAAAAGTGTATTTCATAAAGAGTCTGACAAAAAGGCTGCTTTCAGTCATTTTTCAATATCACACACAATAAGCGATGTATTGATAATGTGCTGCAACATGAAGATATTGTGCTTAACACATTGTTTTATTATTGACAAAAAGAGAAGTAAAAAGGTTGAATGGACACTGCTACATATTGGTAAAAATACCCTTGTACTAGCTAAATTAATGATAATTTAGTTAAGATTGTATACCAGGTGCACACCAGTAAGTCAATGTTTAGTCAATTGGCTTAAAAGTTCTAATCTTGATGGGATATACATTTTTATAAAAGAAAAAGTAATGCACAGTAAGTGCTCAGATATGTCAGAAAGACCCATTTTCTGATGGTAATTGCACACAGCCAGCCAAGTGTCTGCTATCCACATCAGAGGATGATAAATGACATGAATTTGCCTCAATTACAATGACAGTAGATTTGTCATTTTCCTCTAAAGCTTAATATAATTAGGTACAAAATAAACTTGTCAGAATGTACACTAGAAAGTAAGCCAAGATGTATAAAAAATCTGCTGGATTTGCTGGATTTATGTTAATAGAAGTCATCAATAAGGATGCTGTGTGTGACATGTGTCTATATTTCCTTCACAGTCAATTGCTTTTTCAGTAGCAAACCCATGACAGAAAGAGACCACTATGATAAATATGCTCATTTGAATTCACTTAAATTAGTTGTATATAAACACTTTTTATTGCAAATCAATCATATTATTTATGTTATTACAAAATGTGGACCCAAGCATGTGCCATGTTACAAATTCTAGTCTTAGTTGTAATGTTGGTGAAGAATTGTAACTCTGTCATAGTAGGCAGATCATATTGTAATACAGTTAAACTGACTTTCTATGATAAATTATTATTAATAAAAAAACTTAAAAAAGCATTTTGTTTATCTAGACCTATACCAATTGTGTCCTTATGATCATTGGAAAAAATTATTTTAAAAACACACTTCTTTAATAAACAAATTATTATTACTCCATCCATTTAAAATATATTTTACTTGTATTTTGTTTTTTAGTAAATTTTAGATTTTTGAATTAAGGTTAGATATTAAATACATCACTTTTAAATCACAATTCTGATCTCACAAATATATGGACTCTGTATGAGGGAGTGCCAACTTCTTTCCCATGGTTCTTAGCTTACATGAATCAGGAGAAAATACCTGACATTTTCTTCCCTGCTAATTGGGCGTAAGCTGAGAGACAGATATGCTGGCTATCAAATTACAGTAAACAACCGTGACATGGGTAAAGATAGAAACTTCATATGCTGCTGCTCAAACACAGTTTTCGACAAAATATGTTTTTAAAATACACAAAGCAACAACAACAGAAACACACAAGGGATTTTAAAATAGTCGAAAAATGTAGAAAAGGGATCTTTTCTACAATACTGATCAACGGCTACAATGAATTTTTCTAAAAATTAAAATAAAATTTATTTGATCTATAGACATCATCTTTTTTTTAAATTTTCATTGTTTAAGCTTCATTAATAATTTCAAAAAGTAAAAAACAACTCTGTACAATATAATTTTGGTTTCAAGAAGTTTTTTTTTTTTTTCGAAAATAAAGGATAAATATCAAAAGTTAGATTAAAATAAATGAAAAAAAAATTCTTAAGACACATCCAGCACAAGACAAAGCGGTTTTCAGACTAACTCTAGAAAGTACACAGCCTGATTGCAATAAGCATATTAGTCACTCTAGGCAGCCTGAGTCACACACCCCCCCCACCCCCACCCCACTTCCCACCTACCCTACTCTTAGTGAGATTGGTGCAATGACACTCTGCCATTTGCCCTGGACTAACCCTACAAACAGTTGTAGATGACTAAGTGCTTAGCTTTCTACTTCCTAGCTTTCTATTCCTAAATGCCACTTACGTGTTGCTAACGCTGCCAAGTGATGACGACCTTAAATCAACATTACAGCGAAGAATCTGTTTTTCTGCCAAATTACTAACAAATGGTTGCCAAGAAAAATTAAATTAAGATATTTTACTTAATTTATTGATCTTTGTTTAGCCCCTATCACTGGTGTAGTACATAATGTCAACAGAAACTATAGATGTATCCTATCTGCATTTGAAAAGTCATATTTTCAATGTCTACATTTTCTGAACAGCTCCTCATCTTTCCCAAATCAGGCCCCTTGAAATAAAAGTAACTGATGCTGCTTTTTTCTTCTGCAATATACAGAACACATGGTGCTCTTAATGACTGGACAGTCATTTAGAACTAAATTATTGAATTTGAAATGGTACAGAACATTGAATCCAAGTGTAGGAATGAGTCAAGCGATGATTTGTGAGTAGGTTTTTTCTTTGAGGAAGAAATTCAATTTGGCAGTAAAAGTCTACACAGGGTAAAATTATAGTCCAGAATATCTGAAGTACAATGAGCAAAGAAGATACCTGATAATAATAATAAGGAAACAAACTAAACACAACTAAAGCAACACTGTGAAAAGTCCTGCACAACCAAAATAGTCACAGCAATCACAATGCAAAAGAACTCACTTGTGGTTAGCCTCTGTGTTGCTTCTTCATAAACTGCAAAACAATCTGCTTCCATCCTTTCCATTGCAGCTAAAATTTGACCAAGAAAATAAGCTTTTATTTCAAATATTATTGTTTTTAAGTATAAGCAATGTATTCCTACACAATGAAAGATATATAAATATTAAGAATTTAATCAATGAAATCACATATTCACTGGGACCGGTATTTTATTTAAAAATATTGAAGTAACAAAGAGATTTTAAAATTGTCGAAAAATGTAGAAAAGAGATCATTTTCCACAATACTTATCAATGGCTACAATGAATTTTTCTAAAAACTAAAATAAAATTTATTCTATTTCAAAAAAAATATTGTAGTGACAATTTCTTTATCAAAAAAGAAAAAATTAACATTTTAATGATACATAGTAAATAAACTTTTTTTCAATGACATTTTTTCAAAAAGTATTACCTGATCTGAGTTTAAATCCATGGAACTAAAAATGGACTCATCATGTTGAATGAAAACATACTAAGCACCATTTTTACATTATACCTCTTTCTAAAATTCATGAAGTGCCTTCCTAATTCTTAGTAATGCATACACTATAGATTTCAGATGATTTTAAGAAAAACCGTCATACCCATTATTATAACATAAAACTGAAACTTGATATTACACATCAGGAAAACATTCATTGGGGACACCATCTTTTCTAATTTTGTAGTGCAAGATTGTGTGACCAAATGAGAAAATGGCAAGGTCACTTGAAGCTTGTACATTCTTAAGTCATGTCTTTCAGCTAAGTGTGTGGCTGTGCAAATAAACCAAGGGCCAGTGTTTTTGAAAAGAATTTTCTCAAAAAAAAAGACATCTAAAAGTACACTGGCTGCATAACAAAAAATTGGTATTTTTGGTAGAAGTAATAGGACCTGCTGATCTGGAATCTAAACAGTATACAGGGGAGGTAATAGTCTATCTGTCTTTTTATATGCTTGATGACAGAGTAACGATTGAATGTGTTAAACTGTGTCTTAGATGAATTATTTCACCCCTTGTATAACTAACTATTAGTTGTTTGTATGCGGGATAATCATTCTTGACAAATAGCTCTCACCTTACTGATCATCAATATTAATACCTTAATTTCTTGCATCAATATAGCAAAAGCTTGGTATAATGCTATTCTTCCATACCTGTTTGTTCCTTTTTTGAGCTGCCGTCAACTAATGGCTTGATATTCTGTCTTGCCAATGCATCCCATGTCAGCTCTTTGTCTCCATGAAGCTCAATTAAACTAAAAAAGGACACCAGCTTGAGTCAAATTTTCTTACATAAATTTATTTTATTGTAAATAATTATGGTAAAATTTGATCGTAAATCATGTGGAGCATTAGGAATATGGCAAACTTACTCATGCAGTATTTCCTTTTGATGGTCCTCTGTGAAACTGAACAACTTGCTTATTTCTAGGAATGACAAATGGAACTTCACATCTTAAAAACAAAAAAAAAGAAAGAAAACAGTCAAGTTTTATCTGTAAATCCACACATATTCATGCAAACAGAGCCAAATAATCACAAGATATAATAATAACTATTTAAACTGACTACAAAGTTGAAAATGATTAACAGTAGCACCAATTTTCAATCATCTGAGACAACTGTTTTTAACCCAGAGGTAGAAATGGGGACATTTACAAAATTGAGACAATCTATGTTGAACAGCTGACCTGATCTTTTTTTGCATAAAAAAGCCTTTTGTAAGATAGATTGTGAACTCAACTTTGAGCTATGTAACCAATCTTTATACCCTTCTTTATACCCTTCAAGGCATTTACTCTTACCTGAACATATTTCCAAAGCATTCTTGTATACCACAGGAGATATTTTGTTTTGCAATACTGCATCTGATGTCTCATTTCCCTGTCAGATAAGAATTATTTAATGACATAACTGATGGTGCAACACTTCTGTATGACAGCATTAGTGCCCATAAAGACTAGTACTTTTTGCCAGACTTAACAGAAAAATGTAACATACTAGAGATATAAGTTAAACTGAATTTATCACTATTTGTGAATAATCCCCCACCCTCATCTGCACCCTTACGCCTTTGTTGAAGGCAATTTAAAAAACAAATATGTCAAGTTTCTATGCCTAACTTTGATTGGCACTTGCAAAAAGCGATCTGCATTCTTGAATTTTCTGGTTGAACTACTTATCACTTTTTGTTCAAAATGTACAAAAATAACCACTTTCACCTTCATAAGTAAATCATAATCAGTAATCAGTAAACTCACCAAAAAACTCCTGGAGAGATATGTGTTAAAAATAAGGTGGTTCTGCCAATCCCTTCCCCTTGTAATCACATTCACACTTCTGTTACACAGATAAATTATAGTCTTTCTCAAAGACCTAACAACAATGAGCTACATACTACACAATATAAGTACCATGGTGCTCAGTCTTTATGTGAATCAAGTTAGTTTCGCAGACAATTAAAACTTTTCAAATATCCTTTGCCCTGGTGGTGGAAGCAAACCAATTTACAGATTTTAACCAAATTGGGTCTTGCATTTTTTATGCAAGTTGTGTGTACCTCATCAAGACTGGTTCCAAGAATCTTTAACCTTTTCTTAACCTGAAAAACAAAAGTTTCACAAAAAATTTTTTAAAACTTGTTATATAAAAAAAATTTAAAAAAAAACATTAAGCAATTTATATATTTTATAAAAATAATTTGCTCAATACGATAGCCTACTTCAACTGTTTTTTTAAACCAACATTTACCAATTATATTCTCTAATAAAATCACATACAAAGAAGTATACTCACTTTATCAGCGTACAGCAGCTCCATCCTATAGTACTGAAATAAAAATAATTTTATTTGTAACTCCATTTAACATAAACTTTTCAATACACCAATCACAGAACTAGCAATATATATGTGGACAGTGAAATGTAAACTGTTTAATATCAAGGAAACACCCAGTACAATTCAATACTATCAATAAAATGTCTCTCATAACCTAGTAAGTCTTTATCAACAAGAAGCTCATGCCAGCTGTCATATTCTTTTAACGTTTTATGCTATTTGGATTAGATAATAATTTTTTAATGGTTAAGTGAAAAAACATGTACCTCTAGCCACAATACTTGTGAAGTTGGGTTAAATCTCAGTCCTCTCTGGAGTAGATTCCTGGCATTATCTGTTGATTTATTGTCTTCAAACTCCCACTTGGCTGCCATAACCCAAAGCTCTATTACAAACCATAGGTTAAAATTTAGTTTTATAATAGGGCTCTCAGACATACAGCATCAATTTTGAAATATCTCTAAAACATGTATGAAAGATCATGACCAAATCAACAGAAACCATTTGGACTTTTTTGTTTACTAAAATGCTCTTAAATATTTGTTGTTGAATATTCCCAATTCAAAAAGTCAAAGTAAAATTGTGATGATAAGCTTTAACTGTGCTGGTTGTCAAATTATGCTGAATGAAATAAATATATCAATAGTACCTGGGTTCTTGTTATGGACTTGGAGCATTCTGGTGAAAATCTTGCTAACAGAAGACTTCTCATGCTAAAAAAGAGTACACAAAAGAGTTTTGTCAACAGACAATTTATAATTACTGAGTCTGATGTGAAAGTTTTGATAGGACTTCTGATACTCTTTCTTTCATGTCTCATGTCATCATCAATTAAGTCATTATTTTAAAAATCAAAATATCTACTTGCGTTTTCCAGATAAAATTATAATAGTTTATTTTTGTAATCATCTAACCCATTATAAGCCTGCTCACACGATTTCAAATTTCTGCATTTTTCACTACAAATGTAATTTAAAGATTTCAGCAAGGTTTTCAATTCATCTAACAATTATCAAGAAAAACAGTCTTTATAAATTGATATAAAATATATAACCCACATTGTCTTTAAACTATAATATAATAATTTATGTTTTATCAAAGTATGATTACAAACTGTTGTGGACAAATAAACTGATCTTTATCATTTTTCCTGTTTCACACACTGATATTACAGACTACAAAATGCATTTCTAAAACCCATCCAATTCAACTTACCCTTTTCTTGCTAAAGGCAATGTGCGATAACCATAACTTTAAATCATCCTAGAATAGGTAGTAAAAAAATATGAACCATTTAACAACTGTAGGTTCAACAACAAAAAAAAAATGTGAATCATATGAATTAACCCAAAATAATACATAAAATATATAAAATTGAATGAGATTGTGTGGGATTCAGAGGAGTGAGATCAGAAATAACACCAAACTAGCAAGTGCAGTGCAGTAACAAATACAATTTGATAAAATATATTCATAGATGTTTTTAGTTGTTTTCTCTCAAATTCTGTCAAATTAGTGTAGTGCAAAACAGTGTTTTGTGAGCCACTTTGTGTTGCTGACATAACCTGTGCTTTGAGTTTCAACCTTATCGATGAAAAGTTAATCCTGCTCGTCACAGATTTTTGCACATATTCTGGTCTAGTATGAAGCTTTCCACCACCAAATAATAAATCAGTATAAAAAGCTGTACTTTTAAATGTAAGTTTGTAGATCATTGGCTCCATTCAGAACAGCAGACTAACTAGTCCACGGGACAAATATGGAGACCGATTAAAAAGTTTGCTGTCTAATCCGCTGATAGACACTGAAAAGATTCCCTGTGGGAAAGTTTTCAAGTGGGTCCACCATATTTGACCCATGGACTACTGTGAATATGGCTATTTACTACCAAAATGCACCAAAAGAGTTAAACTTACACAAAAACTGCAAGATATTTTGCTAAAATAAATATCTAGAATTTTCTATAACACCTTATGTATTACTGAAGGTTTACCATGACTCTCTGGTCTGGATAAATGGCAACTGTCATACGTATGTACCAAGAATGTTAGTAGTGTGTAACTTCTGTAAACTTTGAATTAATGCAAAAAAAGCTTACCTGAAACCTATAAATAGCCAACTGGAAGACAAATAAAGTAATATAACTACATGTTATGTATGTTGCATAGTCAGTTTACAACATGAAATATGGGACTATAGACACAATATTCTTTTAAGTGCCAGTACTGCTTCAATTAAAATGTACTCGTGCATTTATCCACCCTTAGGCATTTTATTTTAGAAGTGTAGACTAAGATAAAGAATGTATTTGCAAGCAGTGTAGCTCTTATACCAGGAGTCTTGTCAACATACCCTAAATAATCGATGTATTCTTTGTATTATGGACACATCAATCTCTTCTCTTTTAAACATGTAACCAGTTCTCTGGGAACAAATATATAAACACTATTATAACAATTTTATACATATAAATTGAATTTACACATTTCTTGCACTTACATAGCAAATAAGAATCACAATCTTTCTGACAAACCATAAGAAATACATATTCAGTAACATTTAAATGTATCTATAAAAATCTACTGTGTTTGGTACAATGTCTGAGCTTTCAACTTGTTTGCCTTCTTCAGGTACTCAATGGTTTAAAGGAATAATAACTCTTCGTATGAAATATATATTTCACTATAAAAACATTGTAAACAACTCATAGAAATATAATATATTCTGTTTTACCACAAAAACTGCAGTTATAGCTATTATTCTGATATCTGAGCTTGACTTTAGACCATGTGACCTCCATTGCTGGGTATACTCTGTTGAAATCTCTTAAGAGATTTTAACAAAAAACCAAACTTTTTAGAAAAAAACCAGGGACTAACTTTGAATGTAAAAATGGATTCATTAACCATTGGTAAGTATAAGAAAATTGTTGTTTACTCCAGGAAAATTCATTTTTTGGCCGAAACGAAGAGTTATTATCCCTTTAAGCAAAGCCATGTAACATTTCGCCATGCCATGCTTTTGCAAAATCTACCACATGCAAACAGCTGTTTAACTGTACAAGCAAAAAAAAAAAACGACAAAAAAAAAATTACTTCTCTTCTCTTCCTAACAAGTGACAGCAGATGGATCTCATACTGAAACAAAGAAAAAAAATTTTTTATGAATCTCTATAATATTAGTTCATATTTGGACCTTGCCTCATTTTTATAATCCCATACTTGGCTCATGCCTCTTTCTTTAGGGCTCATTTTCAATAAAATTATTGTGCAAGGTAGATCGATCCAACTCCATGGGGACTCTTGCTGAATGCAATCAGATGAACAATTTAACATGCCTCATCCTGGGATTTAGTAGAATACAGAAAAGCTGGTGATTACACATGTACATTGGAAACAAGAGAAAGTGTGTTAATCTATTAATCCGAGTATCTGCAGAATTGGATCGCTCTACCTAGAACAATAGTTTCATTGGGAATGTATGGATTTATATAACACAGATTCTTATAACACAGTTTGCTACAAGTACTGGCATTAGTTAATTTACTCTTCTGTTTCACTTTTCACATTCAAATGTTCATAAAACTTAGCATGCATAAAATATCATTTTACAACTATTTCATTCTGCTGTCTACAGTTTTCATACCTGAATATATTGCAAATAATCTTCCTTTCTTTTAGTTCTTCTTCTGAGTTTGTATTCATATGCAGTTCTTTTCTTTAAAATTAATCTGCAGCAGAATAAAAAAAGTTCCATAAGTATGTAGGTTATATACAGTATATTGTCAGTGATAGAAACTGAATTTTAAAGAAACAGCATTGCTACAAGCAAAACTAAAGTTCAGGTTGCAGTCTTTATTAGTGAAAACAAAGAATGGCATTTCTGATGATAAAGAAAATGCTAACTCCGCCTGTAGGTGAGTGAAGTTAGACCTTTGAAATGATAATACCTTCAAAAATAAAAGCACCTATTGTCAATAATTTTTCTCAAATGTGCAGGAAGACATGGCTGTCTAAACATTAAAAATTTAGAACCAAATCATGCAATTTAAATGGCATAAAACATTAAAATTCAAGTACAGGATGGGCAAGCAATGATTTGCGAATTGGAGAAAATTACTTTTTTTCAAGGAAAATTTAATTTGGCAGGAAAATTCCAAATAGGAATACATGCAAATCCTTAACTACAAACGTTTCTTAGACTGGGTTCCCATGCCTACATTGATCCACCTGGATCGTCTACCTCCCTGGGGAATCTCACTAAATTGCTATCAACTTGTCACGTCTACCGAAACAGTTAGGGGGTAAAGATAATTACCCCCTAACAGTTTTACTAGGCGTCACAGACATTTAAGTCCGTTAAGTTGATAGCAATTTAGTGAGTCTCCCCAGGGAGATAGATGACCCAAATATCTGTGGGAATGGTCCCTTACATATGAGTAGACTTGCTAGCAGAAAGTATATTGCAGAGTTAGCCATAACAGTTAACTGACTTAAAATGTACCTCTGCAGCATACCTCCCCACCATAAAAACATTTTAATCTTCTTACAAACACCGATTTGATGCCCCACCTGCAAGTGTGGAACAGTGTAAGCCATACCAGTTTACAATGACTTAGATTGCACTTTTGCAGCATCCCAACCCACCACATAACTTTTTGATCTTCACTGTTTTTCTAAATGAAATGATTTTGATCAAAGTGTGTGTGTGTGTG
>NW_019774625.1:377978-459611 GCF_001039355.2 Lingula anatina
TTTTTTTCGTAAAAAAATTAATTTTTTTGAAAATTTTGGCCCGTTTGACCTTGAAATAAAGGTCAAAGGTCAAATCCAAGGGCATATTTGAAATCTACACATATGACTTTTGGAAAGCCGTCTGTAGAAATTTTTCCCATAATTCCATCCGTAGGGTAGATAATTAGCATTTAATTTTGCCATTTTTAGACAAGGGTGCATTGCAATGAGTGCCACACCTAGACCCTAATACCGACAAAGCCCAAATTTTACGTGGAACGAGTTGAGATTATAGGTGACCTAAATCCAAGAGATGGGTACGGGGGCCCTTACCGTCTAGGAGGAGAAGCGGTAACGGTAGCCGTCCGGCGGAGCCGCAGGAGCCGGCGGAGCCGGCGGAACGATCCGGACGGGACTAAAACCATGTGTACCGCCAGCGCTAATGCTGGTGGTACAATTAATTCACCAGAAGGTAAGGTGCAAAGATGATCATTGTCCTACGGTAAACATGAAATGGTTACGTAATATTCTCTAATGTCTAAAGGTACATTGTGTTTTTCTTTCCTTTCAGAATACAGCGAGCAGTACATACATAATATAACTGACCAGGATGAATACATACAAGCAAAGTTTTTTCGCGACAAAAACAAAAGCAACCTTCATAACAAAACCGAAAGCGATAAACAAAGTGAGCATGGGAGTGATTTCTTGAGTCAAAAGCAAATTGGAACATGTTTGAAAAGTAAGGAATATGGATCAGATTCAAGAAACAAAAACCAAGGACGTCGGTTGCAAATTGTTGGGTATAACTATACTCATGTGAAAGACTGCTTAGCTCGAGGATGTGAACTAAATGACAAGAGGTCTCCTGTCATGATTCTATCGTGTGATACTGCAGCGGACAAAAGAGTGGCTGAAAAGGTGACGGTAGTTGTGAAAACAATCCAGAGGTTAACAAGTGTTATGCGGCTTATAGAATCATTACACAGTTTTTACCCAGGGGTGAAAGTCATTGTTGTTGACGACCACTTTAACATCACTCTTCCTTCTCCTGAACAAGTAAAAAGCATGCACCGACTTTGGCGGGTATTTATGAACAAGTCTCATGGTTTAGTGAAGTATATCAAACTACCTGGAAATGCTGGCCTTGCCAAAGGAAGAAACACAGGCCTTAAAGAGGTTACATCTGAATACTTTCTTCTTCTTGATGATGATTTCGTGGTAACTAGCCAAACAAACATCTCGAAGATGGTAGATATTTTGGATAGAACTGATCTGACACTCGTAGCAGGTACTTTGGCATATAATCCGCCTTTTGTTTGTGTTTTAAGAATACATCCGGGGAGTAACGCATCGATTTTACAACCGTGCGAGTATATGAATATGGCATATGAAGAAATTCCTTCCTTCCCATATTGTTTTGCAGTAGACTATGTTTTAAACCTTTTCCTTGCCAGGACTGAAGCCATTCGTAGTATTGGAGGTTGGGATGAAGACTTGCTGGTTGCAGAACACAGGGATTTCATGTTTCGTCTGAGAAAAGCTGGTTATAAACTTGCAGTTTGTACGGATATATATTTAGAACATAAGCCTATTTCCACACCGGGTTACCCCACATATAGATATACACAGGGTGAAAAATTCAAGGCACTCTTTCAAATGAAATGGAATATCAGTGAGGGCATCGCCCTTTATGAACCAATGTTTTACTTTAATCATACCTGTAGTGCTTTAACTGTAGTTTAAATCATAAAAGTATATTTCAATGATAATCAATTTTTTTCTATAGCTTCTTAAGAAGGATATTTGACGATTTCATTAGATTGTGTAATTTTACTTCTAAGCTTTTTATGGCTTACAGTATATATCAAATTTATAATCTATATCAAATTTATAATCGTGATTTTTAAACCACTGAAAAATCTATAATGTAAATGTAGAATTTGTTATAATTGCAATTTGAGTAAAGCTTGGCCCATCCTTTGTAATGTTTAAAACATCAAATTTAAAAGGCAAAATTTCAAGTGTATCATTCCAATCTTGTACAAAAAAAAAAAACTTGAAATCAGTAATTTACTGGTATGTTTTTGCATTATTCGGACTTATTAGGGATAACAGAAACTAATTGCCACTAGACCTGTCACCATAATTCACATAAAAATACTAAAATGCATCCGGAAGACAATGGATTCAGTAATTGCTCGTTGCAATCAATAAAAAAGTAGAATATTCAAAATGCAAGGAAAACTTATATCGTTTATTTAATCAGTTATAATAAAAATAAAAATAATAAAAATAAAGCATGGCTTCACAAGTTTAATGCAAAGACGATCATTTGGTACACCTATACAGTGCACGGGGTTACAGAGTAATCGGTATATAGAATAGGGGTTTTCTAATTCATAATTTTCATTTTAAACGTTATGTTACCCGGTGATGTGTGCTCTAATACAGGGTCACCCAAAAAATCGAAACCCATAATTTTTTATGAAATCCTACAAAGGTCCATCGAATTTCAACAAATTAGCTGGACATAAACTTCAGCATGTGCTGTTGATAAGAAAAAAGAAGTGGTTAACTTAATCTACTCGGAGATCCTCGCATCATTGAAGTCCCATTTTAATTTAAATGTGTTTGCGGTGTACCTTACTATATGCAGTATAAACTTGGGAAATGTTCATGCACATGAAGTTGAAGTCCTGCAAGTTTATTGAAATTTGATGGACATAATAGGATTTAATAAAAATTTGATGGGTTCTGTTTTTTTCCGTACATATTTGGTCATGATGTGTGAACTTTCCCCAAATTAAAGAAGCGCATTTACACCACCCTCTTTTTATCCATAATGCCAACAAAGAGCGCAATAAGCACAATTTACTATGTCTCACCAAGGATCACCAAGGAGAAAATTATTCTTTTCCCATTTGCTCTGAACAAACTTGGGACAAAGAAAAGGAAAGAACTGGAATCATCTTTTTAAGACAACAGTGTTTGGGTAAACCATCTCCCATTGTCTCAGATTAGCTGTTTGGATTGTTTCCGGGAGCCCGAACTGATTGTTATCTAGGGGACCATTCCCACAGATATATGGATCGATCTATTGCCTGGGGAGTCTCACTAAATTGCTGTCAGACTGACCGGCTTAAACATCTGTCACGCCTAATAAAACTGATAGGGGGTAATTATCTTTACCCCTAGCTGATTCGGTAGGCGTGACAGACATTTAAGCCTCTTGAGCTGATAGCAATTTAGCATGAACCCCCAGGGAGTTAGGTCGATCCAGATTGATCGATCTAACACCCCATTTCCATAGATTAGATCGACCTACTTTGGATCGACCTAACTCCCTGGGGGTTCGCGCTGAATAGCTGTCAGCCGGGCGGACACGAAAGTTAATTGCTCCTTACGGCTTGTAGTGGGCGGGGACGGACACTTAAGGGGGATTATCTGACGGTAGTCTGGTGAGACTCCCCGCGGTGATAGATCGATCTAAAGTTGTGGGAATAGACCCTAAGTATGGGAACCCTGTCTAGGTCTCGCCCGCTGTGCCACAGAAACTTATTATTGTTTTACTCGTGGTCGCCATCGTGCAGTTGCTTTAGCTTGAGTCAGCACGTGGAATTTTTACTTTTCAATATCTTTTTTTTGTTATCTCTTAAAAAAAGGGTCCTCACTTTTGTCTGTTACCTTTTTTTCTGTTGATAGAGTAGTCAGTGACGGGACAAGTATAAGCACCTTAAATTGGATTTTTTTACCTAGCTGAGGTTAGAGGACCGGTGTAACGAAACTGAGGGTCCGTGTTACAAGAAAGTCTGCCCTCCATTTAATTGCAATGGTTACTTTAGTGGATCAAAATATAGGGCGTGGCTTACCAATTTTTTTAACAATGTTTATTCTTCGAAAGAAATGGAGGCAAAGCGCTAAAAGCATTAGATACTCTCCACAAAATTAAATAAGATAAAACAAATGAATACGTTTATGTAATATATATATATATATATATATATATATATATATATATATATATATGCTTACCAATGAATGGGAAGCGGACTCATGGGGGACTCTTTATCACGTTACACCGGGAGTAGTTGGCTCAGTACGACATTTTTGGCCTCGTGGAACCAAATCAGAATATAAGCTAGAGCACCCAAACCGGTTTTAGAACGAGCGGCGAGGACTTGGCTACGGATGCAATGTCACTGTTTTGCAAATATCATGCCACATGACGCGTTTTATTCGCCCAATCTAGGATACGAGACATCTTGGATCCTAGGCCCAAACGAATAAAATGTGTTAAATAGTTCTATTAATGAAAATCAGTCATCATTATTTCAACATATTGTCGAGTGTAAAATTGTCCAATTCGAGGTCCGGTGGTGTAATGTATCTTCAACGTGTCCTTAAGCTATATAGCCCAGTCTCGTCTCCGCATGAAACCTATAAGGGAAAACTAGAAAAATGTTGAGAAAATTTAAAAACTGCCACCTTCGCTTAGTTGGCTTTTTCTTCGCTTTGATAGTATGCCTTTTAGTGATAACAAACATGGGTGATTCGTATAAACAATTTAACAGCTGGCAAAGGACAGTGTCAGGTAAGTCCATCTTTGATAAGAAAAAAGCA
Source organism: Lingula anatina (assembly GCF_001039355.2). The sequence goes on from NW_019774625.1 coordinate 382,581, forward strand.
GCGGTTTATCTACTCGGAGATCCTCGCATCATTGAAGTTTGCGTGAATGTTTGCGGTGTACCTTACTTTATGTTACCTTAAAAAACTAGTGCCAAATAATAAGAAATACAGCATACCATTAGCTCGTAGCCTACATAATGTGTTGTTGTTAATGTCGACGTAATTTGAAAAGGGGACAAAGGAATGAAAATTAGATGAAAGAATCTATTTAAAACAGACACAGAGCAAACAATAACATTGCATGTATATTACTGGCCATGTCCACAAAATCTGAATATACAACAGAAATGGTTTATGAGAAATGCATTGTTTCTGTTTTTATCATATATGCATTAAAAGAATAACAAAAAAAGTATGTTAATATTGTAGCTTTGTTTCAGGTCTGAAAACCATTGGTAGAAAGAGCACTGCGTTGCTATCTTATGACTACAACAAGCAGACACCTTATAAAGCCGAAAACAAAGAGAGAGGAGAGACTTCGTTTACTTACAACTCAAACGAAAGCAATTATCAAAACGACAGCAAAGCCAACCGAGTAGATGCGGAGATCAAAAATAAAGACCTGAATTTAGAATTATGCACGGCAGCCTACCGATACACTCCACCGGGAAGGCGATTTCAGATTGCTGGATATAACCACACTCAAGTAGATAATTGTATTGCGCCCGTTTGTGAACTTAACAACAAACGATCTCCTGTAAATATCATTGGATGTAAAGCAACATCTGACAAAAAAGTCACTGAAAAAGTGACAGTCGTCGTGAAAACGATAAGGAGGTTAACCCTGGTAAAACGACTTATAGAATCCCTACATTATTTTTTCCCTGGAGTTAAAGTAATTGTAATAGATGATCATTTTATGAATAATACCACTGAAAACACGGAAGAACTTTGGAATAGGTTTTTGAAGAAATGCAATGGCTTGGTCACTTATATGACTCTGAATGGAAATGCAGGGATATCCAAAGGTAGAAACACAGGTCTTAAAGAGGTGAAATCTGAATATTTTCTTCTTCTTGATGACGATTTTATCATAACCAATCAAACAACAATTTCAAAGATGGTGGGCATCTTAGATAGCACTGATCTGACACTTGTAGCAGGTACTCTAAAAAACCACCCGCCTTTCGTTTCTGTATTAAGAATACATCCAGGAAACTTAACATCACATTTACAGCCATGCGAATATCTGAACATGGCGTACGAAGAAATTCCTTCCTTCCCATATTGTTATGCAGTAGACTATGTTTTAAACCTTTTCCTAGCTAGGACTGAAGCCATTCGTAGTATTGGAGGTTGGGATGAAGACTTGCTGGTTGCAGAACACAGGGATTTCATGTTTCGTCTGAGAAAAGCTGGTTATAAACTTGCAGTTTGTACAGATATATATTTTAAACATAAGCCATTTTCTACACCAGATTACCACGCATATAGACAAATACAGGGTGAAAAATTCAAGGCACTCTTTCAAATGAAATGGAACATCAGTGAACCTATCCGCATATATGAACCCAAATTTTATTTCAATCATACATGCATTGATAACTCAGTAGATTCAAGCAAGGCTACATGACATGACAACGTTGTACTTTTAGATTTCAGTTAAAGGTGAATTAAGGTAAATTGCTCACAGCTCGGTGATTTTGCACTCGTGAGAAATGTCACCTACCACGGTAAAGGAAAATAATCAGTGGAGTCATGGCGTTTTACTTTTTTTTCACAATTTTTATATATTGTTTATTAATCTAATCAAAATATCCCATACTCTAATTTCATCTGGTTTGTTTCGAGATAACATTTTACAGGCGCTATCACAATATAGCTTTACGCAGAAAAAGGATATGGTATTGTGAAGAAAGACATCTGCTGGTCGAGGTGATAAGTTGGGATCTAAATACCTTGTGTTTGTGTGCAATACAAGATACACCTACATGTATGTTATACATTTTATCTGTAAAGTTCGTTCAGGCGACGAAATAACGATCTATGAACTCATTTTACCTATTCTTTACCTTAGCTTCTCAATTTTGAGTAATGGAGAGAGAGGCTTGTGAATTTCACTTGCGTGATTAAGGAAAATAATTTTATTCCCATCACGTATTCATTCAGGTTTCTCAATTTATTTTAAAACAAATTAATATTTCAAATATTAATTATTGAAACCTAATTGAGGGGAGTATTGGCGTGGGGAAGAGAAGGTGTGCGTACACGGTACGTTATTTAAGATGGGATGCAACGATGCGGGGATCTATCGGTGTGAGGTCACATCGATGTGAGTCCTGGGGGTGAGGGTACATGTAGACATAACCCCGGAGTTCCCTGATTGTCTAAAGTATTAATTGAAGACATCTTTATAGTGGAAATGACAGCTAAGATTACGTTGCTCTTGTGTCCTCCGGTTACTTTTAGTGGTTTTCAACTTTTATTATGTCCATTTGTCTTCAATAAGTATTAAAGAGCTAATGTTTAACATATAAATCAACGGTCAAGCCATGAATCGTGTTATTTTGATAAAAAAAATAACTACCAGGATATGTACATGTAGGATATGAACCAACTACCTCTAAACTTTTTTTTTCGGAAATTGTATCAAGACCGGCATTCCCCACTGATAAATGTCTGGCCTGTCATGATGTTGACCCCTCTATCAACCAAATCCCCCACTGAGTTAACGCTAAATCGAGAGGTTTTGGGCTCGCTCGGATGGTGCCCATTTACAACTCGTTTACATTATTTAAACATTTAATTCGTGCTAGACCAGCATCACTGCAATTTAGTATACGCTGCATGAATTTGTAATTCGGGTGTTCTATTTATACAACTAAAAAGGACATCATGTCGAAGAAGTGTACGATTTGCCGTCTTGGTTTGGCTTTCTTCGTGATGGCGGGAAGTCTTCTTTTACTTGACTTTTCACTCAAGTATCGGTATAAACCTACTTACATACGAACTAAAGGAGATGACAGTAAAGTCTTCGGTATGTATATATGGGAAGATCATACGAATCTTCTATAATTGGGGTCCGTTTTTTCTGATCATAGTGTTCCATAAAAGCTGCAACGATATAGTTTGAAGGTTGTTATTCATGATGAAACTATTTTACAAAAACGTATACCTGTCGAGTTATTTGTGCTTTTCTATTTCCCTCACAAATTGGAAGTCATAATGAAAAATGGTTAATGTCTAGGAAGTAGCAACTAAGCTAATTTTGTTCTCTGGTCATAAGGAATTCATTTTTGTAAAAAAAGGTCTACAGGAAGGCCCATTCCAGGGCTTGACATTTCGGTCTATTAAAGTGTCAAATTTCCTCAAACAAATGTTGGACACGCCATCAGTATACACTTCGTTCTGGTGTACCCGGATTTAGAAGACAGGTGGCTAAATCTGGTCTCAGATATAAATTCTTAATTGCATTTTTTGCATAACGCCGCTTCATTAAGTTATGTAACACCGCCACCATTTACACACTTTGCAAGTCCCTGGCTGACAAAATCGACTTCTCTAGATTGTCAATCTCCTGTATGATTTCGTATAAGCTCACACAGAATTTCCTTTGGGGAACCTTATTACATAGAGACCAGGGTTTTGCGTGTGTTTGTTTGGGATATATTTTAATTATAAATAACCCAACAATCTGATTGCTCAGTATTTTATCAACCTGATTGCTCAGTATTTCATTCAATATCTTTATGACCTACTTAATTTAAGCTGATTAACTTGTATTTCATGAGATACGTCTGGTCATTTTTAAATGCAAGAGCTCCAGCAAAAATTTAGCATTAACTTTTGATATGCTAAACTTCCGTCTCTATGTTTAGTCCTATAGAAAATCGACCCAGTTTTCTATCGGGAATATTAAAGAGTGCTGTAGGAAATGGCATTAGATTTCATTCTGTTTTTCTGTTTTTTATTGTTACTGAAGAATATTGCTATCTTAAAATTAGTTCAAGCAACAATTCACCTAAATTATGTAATGAAGACACCTTTGAACTTGTTTTAGATTTATATTGCTTTTATCACCATGAGAGAAAACATNGAGCACCTGTGGCATAAATACTGAGCACCTGTGGCATAAATTGGAATTTGCATTGCAGAGGAGAACCAATTCCTAAATAATCTTGACCAATTCCGCCACGTTCTTTAGGATGAATGGGACAATATCCCACATAACAGAATTGTTACCCATGTTGAAGGCTTGTCGCGCCGTCTACAGGAGATAATTGCAGTACGCGGTAGACGCACACGCTGTTAGGCACGTGATCTTTAACGAGCACACCCTAATGCTAATTGTGTGTGAATTTTGTGACATTTGATGGCGTCTTTTCAAATTTATAGTCATTTATTTACATCTTTAGAAGTCACAGTGAAACAGTCGATTTGAGGGGGTACCTCTTATAAATTTTACTAAATAGTATAAAATATGTATATTTTCACCACTATTTTGTATTTTTTTAACCATTAATCATGTTAGACAAGGTATCCGTGATAAAAAGCACTATTTCTAACAGTTCACAGCTATGAGGTGATCATTTGTAAATAAAAGTACATGGAAATGGGGGTGGGACAACCTTTTTGACCAATGCTGTATATAGGCTTACCAATGAATGGGAAGCGGACTCATGGGGGACTCTTTATCACGTTACACCGGGAGTAGTTGGCTCAGTACGACACTTTTGGCCTCGTGGAACCAAATCAGAATAAGTCAGAGCACCCAAACCGGTTTTAGAACGAGCGGCGAGGACTTGGCTACGGATGCAATGTCACTGTTTTGCAAATATCATGCCACATGACGCGTTTTATTCGCCCAATCTATGATACGAGACATCTTGGATCCTAGGCCCAAACGAATAAAATGTGTTAAATAGTTCTATTAATGAAAATTAGTCATCATTATTTCAACATATTTGTCGAGTGTAAAATTGTCCAATTCGAGGTCCGGTGGTGTAATGTATCTTCAACGTGTCCTTAAGCTATATAGCCCAGTCTCGTCTCCGCATGAAACCTATAAGGGGAAACTAGAAAAATGTTGAGAAAATTTAAAAACTGCCACCTTCGCTTAGTTGGCTTTTTCTTCGCTTTGATCGTATGTCTTTTAGTGATAACAAACATGGGTGATTCGTATAAACAATTCAACAGCTGGCAAAGGACAGTGTCAGGTAAGTCTATCTTTGATAAGAAAAAAGCAGCGGTTTATCTACTCGGAGATCCTCGCATCATTGAAGTCTCGCATCATTTAAATGTTTGCGGTGTATCTTACTTTATGTTACCTTAAAAAACTAGTGCCAAATAATAAGAAATACAGCATACCATTAGCTCGCAGCCTTCATAATGTGTTGTTGTTTATGTCGACGATGGGTGGTGCCGTAATTTGAAAAGGGGACAAAGAAATGAAAATTAGATGAAAGAATCTTTTTAAAACAGACACAGAGCAAACAATAACATTGCATGTATATTACTGGCCATGTCCACAAAATCTGAATATACAACAGAAATGGTTTATGAGAAATGCATTGTTTCTGTTTTTATCACATATGCATTAAAAGAATAACAAAAAAAGTATGTTAATATTGTAGCTTTGTTTCAGGTCTGAAAAACATTGGTAGAAAGAGCACTGCGTTGCTATCTTATGACTACAACCAGCAGACACCTTATAAAGCCGAAAACAAAGAAAGAGGAGAGACTTCGTTTACTTACAACTTAAACGAAAGCAATTATCAAAACGACAGCAAAGCCAACCGAGTAGATGCGCCGATCAAAAATAAAGACCTGAATTTAGAATTGTGCACGGCAGCCTACCGATACACTCCACCGGGAAGGCGATTGCAGATTGCTGGATATAACCACACTCAAGTAGATAATTGTATTGCACCCGTTTGTGAACTTAACAACAAACGATCTCCTGTAAATATCATTGGATGTAAAGCAACATCTGACAAAAAAATCAGTGAAAAAGTGACAGTCGTCGTGAAAACGATAAGGAGGTTAACCCTGGTAAAACGACTTATAGAATCCCTACATTATTTTTTCCCTGGAGTTAAAGTAATTGTAATAGATGATCATTTTATGAATAATACCACTGAAAACACGGAAGAACTTTGGAATAGGTTTTTGAAGAAATGCAATGGCTTGATCACTTATATGACTCTGAATGGAAATGCAGGGATATCCAAAGGTAGAAACACAGGTCTTAAAGAGGTGAAATCTGAATATTTTCTTCTTCTTGATGATGATTTTATCATAACCAATCAAACAACAATTTCAAAGATGGTGGGCATCTTAGATAGCACTGATCTGACACTTGTAGCAGGTACTCTAAAAAACCACCCGCCTTTCGTTTCTGTATTAAGAATACATCCAGGAAACTTAACATCACATTTACAGCCATGCGAATATCTGAACATGGCGTACGAAGAAATTCCTTCCTTCCCATATTGTTATGCAGTAGACTATGTTTTAAACCTTTTCCTTGCCAGGACTGAAGCCATTCGTAGTATTGGAGGTTGGGATGAAGACTTGCTGGTTGCAGAACACAGGGATTTCATGTTTCGTCTGAGAAAAGCTGGTTATAAACTTGCAGTTTGTACAGATATATATTTTAAACATAAGCCATTTTCTACACCAGATTACCACACATATAGACAAATACAGGGTGAAAAATTCAAGGCACTCTTTCAAATGAAATGGAACATCAGTGAACCTATCCGCATATATGAACCCAAATTTTATTTCAATCATACATGCATTGATAACTCAGCAGATTCAAGCAAGGCTACATGACATGACAACGTTGTACTTTTAGATTTCAGTTAAAGGTGAATTAAGGTAAATTGTTCACAGCTCGGTGATTTTGCACTCGTGAGAAATGTCACGGTTAAGGAAAATAAACAGTGGAGTCATGGCGTTTTACTTTTTTTCATAATTTTATATATTGTTGATTTATCTATATCAAATATCCCATACTCCAATTGCATCTGGTTTGTTTCGAGATAACATTTTACAGGCGCTATCACAATATTGCTTTACACAGAAAAAGGATATGGTGCTGTGAAGAAAGACAGCTGCTGGTCGAGGTGATAAGTTGGGATCTAAATACCTTGTGTTTGTGTGCAATACAAGATACACCTACATGTGTGTTATACATTCTATCTGTAAAGTTCAGGAGTGCCAGCATGGACGGAGACCATTACTGGAAGCTAAAAATCTGGCGCATATATAAATTTTTGCCATTTAATTACTGAAGGCTATTATCTGCACTTGGTAATCAAGGTTCTCAAACCTAAATGACGTGCTTTGAAGTTGAGTTGCATATTAAAGATTAAATTGAAAATCACACCTACTAAGACTCGCCAAACAGCCTTGCTATCACTGTTCTAACTTCTCTTCTTGTTTAAAATTAAACATACGGGTATATTTACTTATTTTCTGCTGTATACCAGGCTCAAGGTGCCAAACAAACTCTGGCACCATTTCACTGAGAATAAAATCGGAGTCCAAGTGACTCCAAACTTGGAGTCCAGCAGTGGTGCCTAAATTAACTCCCAATTGGAGTCAAGTTGACTCCGATGGAGAAATGCCACCCCAGACCCCACAGGAGGGTCACAATTGACTCCATTCACACATCCCTTCATCCCTTGATTTATCTCTTCAAAAGAGTCACCATGACCCCATATTAAGGAATTTTTGACTCCTCGGCACATCATGAACAAAAACAACAACAATAGCGCCTATGGGAGAGACAGCGAGTATCGTTCATTTCAGATTGTTGTGTCCCCGGAGGGGCTCGGACCCACATCCTCCGGCTCCAGAGGCGGACACTCTATCCACTAGGACATGCGGCCACACATGGTGTTGAAGAAGCAATAACAAACAATTTGTAAATCTGGTAATAAACAGCATGATATATATATATATATATATATATATATATATATATATATATATATATATATATATATATATATATTATCGGTGAGGGTACATATAGACATGACCTCGAAGTTCAATGGGTGTCTAAAGTATAAATTGAAGACATCTTTTTAGGGGAAATTACAGCTAAGATTTCGTTGCTCTTGTGTCTTCCGGTTACTTTCAGTGGTTTTCAATTAGTAATAAAGAGGTAATGTTTAACGTATAAATTAACGGCCAAGCCATGAATCGTGTTATTTTGATAAGAAAAAATAACTACCGGGACATGTACATGTAGGATATGAACCAACCACCTCCAAACATTTTTTTTCGGAAATAGTATCAAGACCGGCATTCCCCACTGATAAATGTCTGGCCTGTCATGATGTTGACCCCTCTATCAACCAAATCCCCCACTGAGTTAACGCTAAATCGCGAGGTTTTGGGCTCTCTTGGATGGTGCCCATTTACAACTCGTTTACATTATTTAAACATTTAATTCGTGCTAGACCAGCATCACTGCAATTTAGCATACGCTGCATGAATTTGTAATTCGGGTGTTCTATTTATAAAACTAAAAAGGACATCATGTCGAAGAAGTGTACGATTTGCCGTCTTGGTTTGGCTTTCTTCGTGATGGCGGGAAGTCTTCTTTTACTTGACTTTTCACTCAAGTATCGGTATAAACCTACTTACATACGAACTAAAGGAGATGACAGTAAAGTCTTCGGTATGTATATATGGGAAGATCATACGAATCTTCTATAATTGGGGTCAGTTTTTTCTGATCATAGTGTTCCATTAACAGCTGCAACGATATAGTTTGAAGGTTGTTATTCATGATGAAACTATTTTACAAAAAACGTATATCTGTCGAGTTATTTGTGCTTTTCTATTTCCCTCACAAATTGGAAGTCATAATGAAAAATGCTTAACGTCTAGGAAGTAGCAACTAAGCTAATTTTAGCTAAGCTAATTGCATGGTCATAAGGAATTCATTTTGGTAAAAAAAAGGGACTACAGGAAGGCCTATTAAAGGGCTCGACATTTCGGTCTATTAAAGTGGCAAATTTCCTCAAACAAATGTTGGACACGCCATCAGTATACACTTCGTTCTGGTGTACCCGGATTTAGAAGACAGGTGGCTAAATCTGGTCTCAGATATAAATTCTTAATTGCATTTTTTGCATAACGCCGCTTCATTAAGTTATGTAACACCGCCACCATCTACACACTTTGCAAGTCCCTGGCTGACAAAATCGACTTCTCTAGATTGTCAATTTCCTGTATGATTTCGTATAAGCTCACACAGAATTTCCTTTGGGGAACCTTATTACATAGAGACCAGGGTTTTGCGTGTGTTTGTTTGGGATATATTTTAATTATAAATAACCCAACAATCTGATTGCTCAGTATTTTATCAACCTGATTGCTCAGTATTTCATTCAATATCTTTATGACCTACTTAATTTAAGCTGATTAACTTGTATTTCATGAGATACGTCTGGTCATTTTTAAATGCAAGAGCTCAAGCAAAAATTTAGCATTAACTTTTGATATGCTAAGCTTCCGTCTCTGTGTTTAGTCCTATAGAAAATCGACCCAGTTTTCTATCGGGAATATTAAAGGGTGCTGTAGGAAATGGCATTAGATTTCATTCTGTTTTTCTGTTTTTTATTGTAACTGAAGAATATTGCTATCTTAAAATTAGTTCAAGCAACAATTCACCTAAATTATGTAATGAAGACACCTTTGAACTTGTTTTAGATTTATATTGCTTTTATCACCATGAGAGAAAACGTCCCTCTTCACTCAAATGTATTGAAATAGAATGACAAAAATAACTTTCGTAATGGCATGCATTCACTTAAATTACGGCTAGGGTCTAAGTTTCGTAAGGGTATCCACTCACTTAACTTATGGCTTGGGTTTACTGTAAGTTGCCATCTGTACTTCATTACATAAACTTAGGGCCTACTTAAGATGAATACATGTAGCACGCATTATAGCTGCACTTGAAAATAACACTGAAAGCCAAACCTTAGTGTGACTATGGATCTTATACAGAGTCAACAGGACACAAACACATATTATATTAAGATGATGCTATTCGTTATATTACACATCATTATGTACTACCCATATCACATTTTCTCTAACTTATCGTTTAGAATCATGCTTGCTATTTTTTTTTTTTTTTTTTTTTTTTTTTTTTGTGATTTCTGTCCAAAATACCAAACAACCTCTGATAATACTTTATTACGTCGCTCTCAAAGGCTTGGCTCTCAGTGTTGTGAATGCAACAGAAATTTTTAAAAGTGCAAAAAAAAAAAAAAAAAAAAAAAAATTAGGAGCAGTGTCTTTCAATATAATAGCCTTTGTTTTATTTTTAAGATAACAGCTGGCAATTACGTAATGTAACTGCACGTACTGAACATATACAGGAGATAATTTTTTACGGCGAAAACGAAAGTGATCATCATAGCAAAACGGAAAGCAATAAGCACAGTGAGCATGGGGGAGATTCCATGAGTCTAAAGCAAATAGGATCAGGTAAGAATAGTAAGGAATGTGGATCAGCTTCAAACTACACGAAACATGGACATGGGTTTCAAATTGTTGGGTATAACTATACTCATGTGAAAGACTGCTTAGCTCGAGGATGTGAACTAAATGACAAGAGGTCTCCTGTCAAGATCCTATCATGTGATACTGCAGCGGATAAAAGAGTGGCTGAAAAGGTGACAGTAGTTGTGAAAACAATCCAGAGGTTAACAAGTGTTATGCGGCTTATAGAATCATTACACAGTTTTTACCCAGGGGTGAAAGTCATTGTTGTTGACGACCACTTTAACATCACTCTTCCTTCTCCTGAACAAGTAAAAAGCATGCACCGACTTTGGCGGGAATTTATGGCCAAGTTTCATGGTTTAGTGAAGTATATCAAACTACCTGGAAATGCTGGACTTGCCAAAGGCAGGAACACAGGCCTTAAAGATGTGAAATCTGAATACTTTCTTCTTCTTGATGACGATTTTATCATAACTAATCAAACAAACATCACAAAGATGGTAGATATTTTGGATAGAACTGATCTGACACTCGTAGCAGGCACTTTGGCAAATAACGGGCCTTTCATTTGTGTTTTAAGAATACATCCCAGTAGTACTGGATCTAGTTTACAACCATGTGAGTATATGAATATGGCATATGAAGAAGTGCCTTCCTTTCCATCCTGTTATGCAGTAGACTATGTTTTAAACCTTTTCCTTGCCAGGACTAAAAACATTCGTGAGATTGGAGGTTGGAATAATAACCTATTGGTAAATGAACACAGAGATTTCATGTTTCGTCTAAGAAAAGCTGGTTATAAGATTGCGGTGTGCACTGATATAGAATTACAGCATAAACGAATTAAATCTATAAAATACGACTTGGGTTACAGGAAAGTGGCGCTACATAAGTATAGTGCAATTTTTCAAAAGGAATGGAACATCAGTGAGCCGATTTCTTACACCGAACCGCGACTGTACTATAACTATATATGCAATCATTAATTCAGTCTAAGTTATTACAGGATTTGGAAATGTTTTTTCAATAACTTCACATATCACTTTTGATGTGAATGCATTAATTGCTATTCTTGCGTTTTGTATCAAGTTCTCTCTGAAGCTCAGGGTGATTTTGACCGACTGTTCTCGAAACTCGAAAGCGAGTGAAGAAACGGGAGCACCCTATTTTTATATATCGCTGGGGTGACAGTGTATTATCTCACACATATGTTTCAACAAATTTATTTTGAAATTCTTCAATGATAATAATAAACGTATTATAAAGAAAGCGTTTTTTTGTCTATTAATTAATTACGTTAAAATGCTATTTTGTAGAAATTATAGCGTCAAAGACGCCAAAATCGTCTTTACTTCTAATTCTTTTACCTGGTTCAGACGTTTCAGGGTTTTCATGACATTGGAAGGTTATAATTGGAAACATGTATGTATGTACGTATAAATGTACGCTGGCAATGCTTTATTTAAATCTATTGCACACTTACGTGTTACCCGTCTAGAAAAACCCAACAAAAATCGTATGTGTCTTGTGGGGAAAAAACGCATCGAAATACTCACTTTTGTCTTTTATGATTCAATGAAATTTCACTTGACAGATTTGTCTCTAACATTAGAAAATAGAGGAGCTGACTCAGCTAAATTATTTTTTTCATTGAAATTTTTGTAAAGGGATATTGTCAATGTCGATTACTTCATATAGATCACAAACCCACTTTGGATGATTGGATATGCAAACCCACATTGGATGATTGGATATGCAAGCATATAGAACATGTTTATGTTCTTACAAGTTACGTTAAATACTGACGCATTTTCAAGACTAGATTGGCATTTACCTCGACTGCAACAGTATTTTACAGTGCTTAGCTGAAAGTGAAGTCGTGCTAGAAATGTAAACAGACGGATTAAACTTTAAAGTATGCACTTGTCGAGTTGTACAAATTAGACGATTAATGAACATTATTTCGCGCTGGACTTTGTAGGACAAACTGTAGATGACTTAGTGATATCATTGAAATATGAATAACAACGCAGTTTGAATAAAGGAGCTGTTGCGGAAACTGTTTCGGAGAAAAAATCGTATGTAGTTAAGCTGTAGGAGATCGCAACATATTTCGGCGCTGAAGGCAGTATCGAAAGAGCACAAATTACATTAACTGCGTCCTTCAAGTTGTCACCGGCTTATGAATAACGCAGACCAGGAATTTTGTCATCATGAAGTCATGGAAAAGAACGAGAGTTCAGCATCTTGACAGAACGTTTAATCGAAGACATAACCAACCTTACCGCGAAAACAGAGTCAACGGTTTCGTAAAATATTCCATGTTTTTTTTCAACGTGTTATTTTGGCTTGTAGGAGGTACTCTAAGCGGAACATCCCTGTGGGCAATAAGTTTTAAAGTCGCCGAAAAGGTTGCCATTGCCACTGAATTAAACATGGACCCTTTTCTGGTTCCACTTATTGTGGGAGCATTTATGTTTACCATCTCCTTCTTCGGATGTGTGGGTTCTTTAAGGGAAAACGAATGCATGCTGAAGATGTTTGCATATTCTTTGGCAATCATTCTTGTCTTGGAAGCAGTTCTGTCGTTTGTTCTCGTATTTTATAAAGACGCTATATCAGAGCATGTAGAAAAAAGTCTCTGCATCGGGGTGAAACAGTATATGGACGACCCAGACTGGTCCTTGATACTGGATTCGGTGCAGAAAGACCTTCAATGCTGTGGAGTTAATGGGTTCGCTGACTGGGAAATCAATGAGTTAGTACATTTTTAATTAAGAATTTGTGCGTTCCACTTAAAAAAACATGCATGTACAGGAATTTGGGTGTATAATAATGTCACCACTACCTTTTATGTCTGAGATTTTGTTTCCGTTAATGCGTAGATGTCTATAAACAAAATTAATAACGAAATATTTCCTTTAAATGTTGTCTGTGTTTCAGAAATTATGTCATCACTATTTATCGAAAACTAATCGAATCATGCTCTAGGCAAGGGATTTTACTTGCACGGGGTGGGGGAAATCTTAAATCAAAATCTGTTCATTTTAATATAATAAGCCCCGAGTTTGTCGCAGCGGGTTCCTTTCAGCTGAAGAGTAGAGCTGCTGTTTGATACAATTTTACACACTAAACGGGGAGGGTAGTGCCTTGACAGGAATATACAAAACCATTCTTACGAGGCAAAAATGCCTAAAGGATATGGTTATGCATATTTTATAGATACATGTTTACCAAATCTCCTTTCATTAAATTCTGGGAACGAAGGTTTCGGTTTCATGGTCACATGTATTGATATTTTTACTCCCTAGCAAAATTATTGCCACCCCTAATGTAATGCGTAAAGTGATGCAGAAAATCATGTTATAAAATGTTTTCTATTCAACTTCTGAAAGGATTTTTAAACAGAATTTTACTGATTGTACAACCAATAAAAAAGCTAATCATAGTAAAAAATCAAAGCCACATTCAAGTGTTTTGTACAGTATCTTCATAATTGGAGCATGCACCCGCCGCGTCTGTGAGTGAAGTAAAAAAGTTTTGTTACGTTTGCGGAGTGATGGCGTTCCACATACGGTGCAAAGAAAGTATGAGATAATTATTGTTTGTAGGGCTATCCCTCAGTTATCCATTTCGGGGATATCCCACTCGTTCTCACTGAGGTTCTGATCTAGGGATTCGGCAACCCTGCCAAAATAACGCCGACTGTGCAGACGTCTTCTGACGACAACTTTAAAATATGGTTTGTCCTATTCTTGGTAAAGATTGCAGTCAAGTTCCTAAATGTCATGAAACGTTTTCTGCAAGGAAGGCGTGTTATCATTCTCTCTTCTCTGGGTGTTCCTTCGATTGGTCTTTCCCAGGCAATCTTACCCGTGTGCCTGTTTGGTTATGACGTTGACTAACCCTGTGTGTGGCTCTCATGGAACAAAACAAAAACAACCTTCTGTGTTTCCCTCTCATTTAGGAGCCGCACATTAAAAATAAAATTGGTGTGGGGGCTTTTCAGTGGCCATGCTAGGTACATGTAGGTTAATATTTTATTACTCACATCTCCAATGTGTACGATGATCTAAAATTAAATCTATGGGTACCCCTGTAGCAATGTACCCAAATGTGGTAGGGGTGACACTTTTTTTTTACCAGGGGCGTATACTTACAAATTACAGCTAGATTCTGCTTTATGTTTTCATATCACAAACGGGTATGTAAACCAAACGATATAAGTACAAAGTCAGCCTTCGAGTCGCAAACATAATCTGCATTTATAACGTTGAGACTCACTAATAAAAATACTTCATAGTGCTAATCCAGTTATCTTTTCACAGGTACTTCAATTGCACTTCTCCTGGCATATTTGCATGCAGTGTCCCGCATAGTTGCTGCCGTGCCCAGACCACAGAGCTGCCAAACTATTTATGTGGCGTGATGACCAAGAACAAACTGGTTCGCAATCTTACCATGATTTTGACGGAGGGGTGCATGGTTAAGATTGACGAATTGATAAACGAAAATTCCTGGATTGTTATTGGTGTTACTATAGGACTCGTGTCTATACAAGTCTTAGCAATTGTATTTGCAAGGAAAATTATTTGCCATATTGAAATGGTAAAAGCTAACTGGTGAAACCGAAAGTGTGTGGTATAATTATTTATTTAAACTTTTCACAATACTTTATACAATAAACAATTGTACAAGAATGCATAATTTACCTTATATTCAGGATATGCTAATTCATTAAGCTACATTTCTATTCTTGATACACTAGACTCAAAGGTGAGAACGACGGCTTTCTGCTTTTGCGTCATGCTCAAGGAGTTACAATTTCACGCTCTAGCTTCTACGCCTGTCTATTTATGTGCAAATGTGGCTTTGGAACATTAGCGAGTTAACTTAAGTTTAAAGACGATGCATAAGAGAGGAAAATAATCGTACAAATTTGTTAAAAGTATTTGTGCAATACGTTGATGGCCGTCTATCAAAAGTATCACCTGTTTGACAGAAAACTTCAGCTTGAAAACAACGTCACACTTTTCTCATAAAACTATTGGTCCTTTCAAGCATTTACAATTCTATTATATTTCACAGCCCAAATAATATGCCAGAATCTCTAGAATGCCGTTATATTTGAAACCATATCAATTACAGGGGTATCTATCGAAGAGACATTTTATTAGTTTTCGAGAATATTTCCTTAATCTAAATGAAAGACAGTCTGCTGAATTCCAGGAATATGAGTACAGTCTGTCATCTTTTTCTACATCTTCCATAAGGATCATACAGGGTCAGGTGTACTATTCTCATCTGTTTAGGTGCTAAAGTAAAAAAAAGATAAATTCTTACCGTTACATATTTGAGTTTTTCAAACAAGCCGTTTTCTTTGTTTTATATTTTGCAATATTTTGGAAATGTAGTTAAGGGCGTATAGGGAACAATTATAAACCATAAGGTCATCATAGATGTTCACTTACACTCCAAAATAAAGGCGGGAATTTGTATTTTGTAAAACTAAAGGATATTAAAAAACAAATTCAAACCACAAAAATTGATGTTGCTTTAGTATTTCAGCTACTAGCCTATAGGTCCATCATTAAACAGCCAACGTGCAATATGACAACTTATACGACCGCATTAAAACATTTTCATATTTTAATATTATGTTAAAACATCTATTTATATACTTCAGGCTAATAATGAAAATAACGAAATAATGGAAAACTTCTGTAATCTATCATATCTGCCGCAAATACTGTCATGCTGCATACTTGAGGTCTTTCATTTAACACAACTGATGTAACGGACATAAACTGTCTCAACAAACACACCGACTTAAAGCGTTCACAAAACGGCTTTTAGCAAAGAAGTGCGAGTCGAACTATTTAGACAACGCATTCCAAATTTGACAAGAGGCCTTTCTATTCAATTTTCTGAGCCAAAGGTGAATAGGCCCTACTTGTAGGTCTCAACAAAACGATGTACATGGATGCTAAATACCATGAAAGAAAGACTATATAGCTAGATGGTATATTGCACATCTGCCTTTTTCATTTTCTAATACAATATAATTTTCACAATATGAATATGCTCGCCCCCCCCCTCCCCCCAAATTAGCATACATACTTTATCAAGCTCTCGCTCTCCCTCTCTCTCTCTCTCTCTCTGAAGCGCACATTCAAGTGAAATATCGATTACATTTCAGACAATTTCATTTCAATCTTTATTAATGCTTTTCTTTCGTGGCAGTACTCCTATGTGAACGGAAGTCGGTAGTCCTTTTACACAAGTCCGACTGGACTGGTAATATTAAAAGGATAACAACTGTTCATTTTGGCCAAAAATGGATTTTCCTGGGGTAAAGGACTATCTTTCCATACTAACCAAAGGTGAATGAATCCATTCCCACATTCAAAGTTAGTTCCCGTTTTTTTTTCTAAAAAAGTTTTTTTTTTTTAATATTCTCTTAAGAGATTTTTACAGAGTGTAGCCAACTATGGAGTTCACGTGAACGACGGCAAGAACAAAATCCATAATAATTGCGTTAGCTGCCATTTGGGTGGTAAAATAGAATTTATTATATTTGTATCAGTTGTTTCATCGTCTCCAGTCCCATCCAAGGCATGGGACTCCCTACCGGACGACGGTGCCCTACTAGGTGCAGAGCACCCCTTCACGTCGTTCATTCGTTTCGGATTTGTGTGTTTAGTCATGATATGCAAAGCAGAAATACTTACGGTAGGTTGCCATTACTTTCCACAAGCGCAGTGCCCGTCACACGGGCGGAGGTCTCAGCCATTGTACCCTTGGTGCTATCCTCTGCCTGACACCGCGAGAAAGTCGACCAGTTCTGAAGTCCTTCCGGCTGCCCTGCATCCGTCACCTGCTGCCATGACGGTCCTTGGTGGATTGTCTATCAAAGGCTATCGAACACCACCTTCCCGGGTTTGAAATCAGGGTTTGCCTCCCCTAGATGAGCTGCTCTCCCAAGCTGACGAGCCTCATCTGCCCGATATCAGTTGTTTACACTGTATTTATTGTGAAATATGGATATCTACGAACGGTATTTAATGCAAGTCCTAGGTCTCGCGTTTTTAGGGATGGATGTCCTAGGAATATACGTTACTAGGATTTAACGTCCATGTGACAACAGATACCAAAGAATGCCCACGGCTGAGAATGTAATTCCGGATTGGGCCTGTTTTTCTGATTTATACTAGGAACATATGTCCTAATGACTTTCTTTCTCTGACATAAAAATTGATATAAATAGGAAATTGTAAATAAAATTGCATGTTTCAATTAATACTTATATATTTTTTCCAATTAATTGAACGGATTAAAATATTGTAGAGAAGAAGACTTCACATACATTTTTTTCACTAGTCAAAAAATCAATTTAGGTATCTGATTGCCGATAAATGTGAGCAGAAAAGTATACGATTTCCCATCAAGTTCAATAGTAATTTTAACTGTATCTCTTCTAACTAGTTTTTTTTCACACAGTGAATGTTAGATTTTCTGACAATGAACGTTTCAGGATAAATACATAACTACTACTCTCTAACTTGATATGCATGAAGTACCGAAGTAATGTACGTCCAATGCCAAAGCAGCATTTTTCTCCATTTAAGATATGATTTTAATATCTTACTAAAATGAAAATCGAGACCAGTTTAGATGTGCATTTTGTATTTTCTAACAGTAACTACCGGTATTCTATTTTTTTTTTTAAATAAAAAATGTGAATACTTTCATCATCATTACTTAATCTTAATGTACATTTTTTATGAATTCTTTCTTTTTTCACAAATGTAATGCAATATCATTACAATTATTAAGGCCACACATGGTAGGATTTAGAACGCTTTCCCAGTGCATGGATCGCGTCTTTTTTTTTTTTAACTTATCTGAAAATTAATATACAGATATGAAACAAATGGTATTAGTTGAAACATGGTCTTTATCGTGACTTTCAAGAACCTGGCTTATTCGTAATTCTTTTAATGCAGAAAATTCTCATTACTTTCAAAATATAAAAATAAACCACATCTACTGAAAATCAATTATCCCACGCAGTCTGTCATCTATGCATAAGTTGGGTTCAAATTTGTTTGAAGACTTTGGATTTTGATGTTTTTTTAATGAATTAGCAACTTTCAACTTTAATCAAAAAGCAGATATCACCATTAAAAGAACTAACTGGTGTACCAAATTTCCTGAATTACAGCATGCAAACATTTCTTGAGGTTGTTATATAACAAGTTTTTTTACAAATTGATATTGTTTGCATCAATATTATAACAAAAATATAGTTTAGATGAAAATAATTTCGAGTTTTAAGCCTGAAAGTATATTTTATGATTTGACTAAAAAACTTGTTTGGCTAAAAAAATTGATTTGGCTAGAACAAAACTGAAATTTGGTCAAAACAAAAATATTACTGTTGCTATGCCAGGGACCAAAATGTTGACTTCCCTCAATTCTTTACAAACCTCAAGGAATTAAAATTTAAAAAATAGGTCTCAAACATTTCTCATATTAAAGAAATTTCTATCATGAACAATGGAAACAAAATCAGCATAGGGGAGTAAACATTTTAACATCCATGAGCATACTCCCCTAGACATATTAACATATCAATAGTGACTAGTCTAGAGGCGTTGTGTACACTCATTTCGGTTTATTGTATATGTTCACATATATCTGTCAAACTGTACATTTTTCTCAGTATATGCTGGTGCAGTAAAAACAGATATATAAATTTATTTGCACTTTGAACCATCAAGTTAAAAATTTTTATCAGGGAAAAAGTCTAAAAAACAAGAAGAGCATGTCCATTTTCAAAAATGATGAAATATATTTTTTTTTTGGCAAGTGAATAATCCTAGTGAGCTTGAAACAAAAACAGCAACATTTGGGAAAAAACAAGAAATGAATATGGCTTTGACATCTGCTCTGGAAACACAGACAGACTCAGGTGATGGCAACATGTATACATCCTGGAAAGCATACCTGGTACTATCCATTCCATCTCTTCCAATTTTTTCCTGTATGTAGTCTTTAATCCTATATAGAGCAGCATTTCTGCAGAGTTCTCGCAGCTTTTACTTAAACACGTAAACAACATTCAGTTTTCTTTTTCAATTTTGTCAATTTTGTGTAGTTGACAACGCAGCAGATCAACATGGTTGGATATTAGAGATTTTGTGGTATTTACATTTACAATCATAATTTAGCTTTCAGCATACATAAATATGACAGAAACTCAGGAAGACAATTTTTTGGGAACAATACTTATTACAGCATCATGTAAGAAAAAGACATTTACCAGTTGATCTTAATCTAAGTGAAAGTTTGTCTGTTGGAATCCATGAATATGAGTGCAGTTTGTCATCTTTTCCAGTGATTTTTCTATATCTGCCATACTGATCCTACGAAGACTAGGTGAACCGTTTTCATCTGGGAAGGTGCTAAAATAAAAAAATTCTAACTTTGTGGTTACAGTTACACAAGTAAGTTTTTCAAAGTTTTTCTCTTTTATATATTTTGAAATATTATGTTATATTTATAATCTAGGATCTAAGGAGGCCAACTACAAACACTCAAGTCTGACAACGTACAGACCTAAATATTTCAAAAGTAAGACAAGCACAAGTATCTTGATAAGTCAAAGTATAAAACAATCCAAATTCAATCCACAGAAAAATGATGCTGCTGTCGAGCTACGAGCCTATCATAAAATTACCAACATGTGCAGCATCCTTTATCCTGGAAAGCATACCTGGTACTGTCCATTCCGTCTCGTCTAATTTCTTCCTGTATGTATTCTTTAATCCTGTATAGAGCAGCATTCCTGCAGAGTTCTCGTAGGTCACTTCCAGAGAAGCCATTGGTAAGCTTGGCAACTTCAGTAAGGTCTACACTAGAGTCCAACTGAAACAAGAAGTAAACATATACAACATTCTTGAAATAAAAAAAAATCTCTCTCCATTTTATTATCATTTAGGGTGGGTAAATGAATCTATCATATCAGCTAGTGTTCACCAACTCCACTGGACTCGAGATGAATGAAGTCAGATTAAAATGCCTTCTCTTGTTTCCAATGTACTTGTATTATCACCAGCTCTTTTGCAATCTACTCAACGCCTGCATTTAGTGATGATACAAATGTACGAATAAATGGATGAACTGACAGACAGGCAGGCAGGCAGGATAACACGATCCCCAACTTTTGTCACCAAAGTACAGGCATAAAAATGTACATGCATATGCTAGCAGAAATACCAGAGGCCTTAAAAACAAGGGAATCCACAGGTAATGTTTTATACACCTACCTCTTCATCTGCCAATATGATTTCCAGAATATGCTTCCTCTGGTTTTGACCCTTAAACAAAACATACACCTAATAACATTTTCATTAAAGTGGGACTTCAAATAAAACATTCATTTCAATTATTAAAGCTCATACTGTCATTATGAGTGTAGAAAATAGATATAACATTTTATCATGCATATTGATAATATATTACATACAGGTTTTGCAATATGAAACATGCTGGGCATTCTCCTCAATATTGCAGGATCTACGTCCGAGGCTCTGTTTGTGGCACCAATAATCATCACCCTACAGTTAGGGTCTGTCACCAAGCCATCCCATAATGTCATAAACTGGGTTTTCATTAGAGCTGTAGCTTCATGATCACTCGAGTTTCTTGACCTCAGAAATGCATCTGAAATTTTAAAATGGGCTTACAATGGTTCAAAATTGATATTTTACCTTATTAACAATGGTTCATTAACAAGCTGTCATTTGCAAGGATTAACAGATTAAAATTGGCATCAAAAGAAGGCCTATGCTTTCCAGACCACTAGATGACACAATTTTTGGGAAATTTTTGGTTCATTGGAATGACCTGAAGATGGCCTAGAAAACTACCAGAAAGTAATTTGATATACTAAAAACTACTAGAGCACTGTTACAGTATTATACATAAAATCACATATTTCTGCTTTTTTAGATACTAGACAAGCATACCTATTTCATCAATGAAAATGATGGTTGGTTGAATCTTGACGGCCTGAAAAACAAATGATAAACACAAAAACATGAATAAATTTAAATATTGAATATTTCAGACTTGTACTATTTTCACAATATTTCTGTAAAATGCATAAATTCTTAGATTTCAAATGATTAACAAACCAACAAAAATTTCCTTTATAGTTGGAAATTTGGGGAATTAAAAAGAATCAATGCTCACACAAATCTTTGTTATGTACATTCAGACCATGCTCAAATTACCAGAGAAAACACTGCTTCTGCACGCTTCTGTGATTCTCCATACCATTTATCAAGCAGAGATGTGATCTGGAGGTTTATGAATCTTGCACCTGGGAAGTTTAAAGAGTAATCCCTAAATGAAACACACTTACATGATATATATAATTAATTCTGTATATCATTACAGGTACACACACACACACACACACCACACACACACACACACACACACACACACACACTGCGCATGGCTTATTCCAATATTTTAAATAGTATATACTTTTCTTAATTTAAATTAATCATCATGAAAAAGTATGTTTGAATATTTCTAATAAGGGTTAAATTTTCATTTGGATAATAAGTTGAATAATTACAACAGTCAGAAACATACAATTTCCATCACACTTTCATAGTCAGGATTTTTTGTTCAAAATCAATAATCTCTTGAATAAACTAAACCTCCTTGGGATCACAGACTATTATTAGAACCAAGGCCTGCATCACTGAAAAAGAAGTATTGAGTTTGCATGCATAGCTGACCTCAAGAATCGATGCAGCTTGAGATTTTTTATAGTTTGATGGCATGGTGACATTTATTGGAAGAGATATGGAAGTCCTGTGCTCTGATCTTGTTTTTTAATTGAATAATTCTGTATATCATTATAGGTCCATGCTTGGAGACATATTGTTTTTCTTAGAAATATCAATTTCTACGTGCAGTGTAAAAAAGCAGATGAACTGGGTCAATGGGTTCTCTTCATAAAAAAATACCTAGAAGCAACTACTAAGAAGACTGTTTTCACTAGACAAAACCCCGACTCAGAAAACATCTTCTTAAAAGTGTGTTGACAGATAAAACCAGTTTAGCTAAAAAAAATTTATTTACATCACACAGGATTTAAAAACAGTAAGCTGTAAGTATACTACTTTTTGGAAAAACTTACCAGGTCCCAAATAGAAGTTGTTCGTCAGTTCAATATGTGCGTTATACAATGAATGAAAGGCAAAGGTCTTCATGTATGTAAATTTTTCGTGAAATGTGTTGAAAATGGTACAAAAAAAAGGCAGCAAAGCTGTTAAATGTACAGCCGACAAGAAAGAAAAATAATCCAATCAAGCTGGTTTGCCAATTTGAGTTGTATGTAAGGGTTTTCATTTCATTTGTATAATGGTGAATAAAATATGCAAAAAATAGTGAAAAAAAAAAAACAGCATTACTTTTTGAAAAATCATCTGATCAGGCTGATTTTTGAACTTGACTTGTATTTTTTTTAATATTCATCAGTTCTATAAGTTTGAATACAAAAGGTAAAAAGGTTTTCATGTTATTTGTACAGACACATCTGTGTCCATATATATAACCAGCTGAATTCTAAAAATAATTCATCCAAATAATTCAATGAAGAAAAGAAAATAGAGAGAAAAG
This sequence comes from Lingula anatina, assembly GCF_001039355.2. Next base: position 405,762 of record NW_019774625.1, read on the forward strand.
TTACCTTTAAGTGCTTATGCATGCCAACACCACTGGTTTCAAATCCCTATATATACAAGTTTATTGAACTGTGATAAAAGGCGCATTCAGATTCACACATCGTACTTGCTGGGTTGGTCCAACTCTCCATTCCTGCTTAAGTGCAATCAGTGGAACCATCTTAATCAGCACCCAATAGTTAATTACCCTCCCTCCAAGCTGCTTCAGGAGGGGTGTCAGACAATTAAGCTGATCCCAATGATTGCACTTTAGCAAGAATCCCTTGCAGAGTTGAACCGACCCAGCTAGTACGATGCTTGAATCTGAATGCAATGCTTGTGACAAATATTAAAACCTTTGCACCATGAAATTGCGGTTCATGTCTTTATTTGGTGTTGGCGATCACTAACTCACCGCTCGAAATCACAATGAGCAATTATGTTTCTAAGGCCTGAGATTATAGTATACATGTACCTCTTACCTACAAGTAGACATGCTCTACATTTACAAGTCAGTCACTGTTCAAGATAAATTAGTACTAATACTAGTATTGTTGATTCTACCTGCTTCTTTAGCCATTGCTTTGGCAACCATAGTCTTCCCACATCCTGGAGGCCCGTACAGCAGCACACCTAAATTACACCAATGAAAAAAGGAAAAACATTTACATTTATTATTACTCCATGTTCATGACCAACAAGGTTCTATATACAAGAAGGGTTGCAAGGCCCTTTAGTCGTCCCCCTCCTCATACCTCGAGTGAAAAAAAGCATGGTTACAGCCTTACTATTATTATAATTAAAAAAAGGTTATATGTTATACAGTAGGAGTCAGATGGCTTCATATTATCAAAAAAAAAAAATAATAATAATAATAAAAATGTACATTCACAGAACATGTGTTAGAAAGAAGGGCTGCGTGGAGAAGGATTGACTTATCATCAATGTTTTAACATATTAAAATATGCCTGTAGAATGCTGCATCACAAAACTGGACATATGATTAAATAATTCATATTTTCTATACTACATGTACATAATATTCTTGTGTCATACATCTTTTTCTAGTTTACAATTAGTATTTAGAGAAGACCATTACAAAAAATTATGATATGACTAATTGCCATTATTCCTTTGTATCTTAAATGTAACTGAAAATTCTTTTGTGTTCTTATTTTAGATATAATATACTGGTGCTGTTTTTATTTTCAGTGTACACAAAGCTGTTTAGCATGTCCAACATCAATTATCATCTGCTGGTCCCAAGCATAGGACAAAGACACATTTCCGCAGTTAATATGCCTCCTTCCTCTCCCAGTTAACACTGACTAATGTATTCAAGAGAAATTTTAAGTAAATTTCAGCTCAAGCCCCAGAAGAAAAAGAACTTGTCAGTGACCAGTTGAAGGAAAGTCTTAAGATATTCTACAAATTCATTTTCAACTTAATACCCACACTACCCTTTGTCCTTAATTAAACTGTAAAACTCCTGCTATACTTTTGGGTCATTTGGTGCAACATCAGCAGAAACAAAGAAAAGTATGGATTTTAAACCTATGGTATAAATATACCAGTTGTGGCAAATGAACGAGAGGGATATTTAATTGATTCCAGATATTGACACAACAGAACATTAATGTGATGACACGCATCACATTAAGGGGTTACTGATTCTTTTCCAGCTTATCATAGCTGATGACTGAACAAAGAATTCCAACTTGTTTCAAGATCTTATGAAACTTGTATATCCTACATTTCCAGTGACCTGACAGGAGTAGTACCAACCCATCTAGACTGGTCATACATTACAATTATTAATTTAAAGGCAAATAATTAATTAATTTCAAATACTTTTTTCAAAAGATATACAAGTTTAAAGTAGAGAAAAAAAAAACAATACAAAGCTCACCCTTTGGAGCTCTCAGTAAACTAGACCCCATCACCAAATCATGTCTCTTGAAAGGGAAAATCACTGTTTCTCTAATATCTTCTTTTACTTCTTGAAGACCACCAATATCTGTCCAGTCCATCTCAATGCTGCACAAATCCACAAGGTTGGCAGCCACACATAATTCATAATCTGTTAACTTCTGAAAATGTAATTAAACAGTGAATCAGTATGAAATAAAAATAAAAGATGTGCACAATTCATGAAATGATTTAAAGATTTTACTCTTAAAGTTTTAAAGATTCTGCTCTGTGTACATTACTTTTTGTAACCATAAACCATGCACGTTTAAGTTGATAAGGGCCATTCCGTGGTATTTTTTTGCTGTTACGGAAGGACATTTGACACTTCAAATGAAAATATTTTCAAAAGTAAAAAAGTTACAAGGTCCATTTTTTGTATGTTTATTCTTCTATATGTAAGTTATTATTAGGCAAAAAATTAGGTTTAAAAAAATTATAGTTATGAAAAAATTGTAATAAATAGTTAGCATCTCGGAAGGACGTGAAATGGACATGGAATTTTAACTTTCAACTTCAACACTAAAATTCTGCTCTGTCTGTGTATATATTTTTAAAGTCAAATCAAAATATGAATATTTGATTATTTCACTTTCTCAGTGTATAAAAATGTTTTTGGAAAAAAAATAATAAATTTGAAAATTTTGCATATAAAAAAATTGAGTAGGCGTCATGGAAGGATGCATCTCGGAAGGACGTTTTGTCCATTGCTAAATAAAATGTAAAATAAGGCCAATAAAAATATTTTATGAATACATACCAGCATAAGTTTGATGAATAATATCAAAGGTAAACATTTCCTTCTATGGTAATGTATTTCATCTTCAAACATGTTACTAATTTTGACTATAATATAAGTTCTCATCTGCTCTGATCATCTTTAAATAATATTGAGACATTTTTAGAGAAAATCTTACCTAATCTATTAATTATAAATATAAACAATTGTCTAAATTATAATAACTTCAAAATTATTCATTCAAATGAAATGTTTCTCAGTTTAAAAATGCTTATATATATAATAATTGTGAATTTTAAGTTCAAGGTTATCTTGAAAGACATAAAGGTTTAGGGCTCATTGGTCACATGACCTGTTATGGTCCAATCAAAATGCCTCATACGTGCTTCCACTGTGCTAGGTGTCATGTTTAATGCTAATATATTTGGATTTAATTTCTTATTGAAGTGGTTCTAAGCAAAAATGTTTTCATATTTTGTTGGCCCCTATCATGGTTGAGGAGAATATGAAGTTATAAGTTTTTAGCTTTTGTAGTTACTGAGAAAAGTTAAAAAATAGGTACCAAAATCATCTTGGAAGGACAAATTGATATTAATTAATCCATTATTTTATAATCAAATATTTTTTAATCTAATGCACTTGACTAAATGTAAGAAATAAGTTATATTTAATGGATTTATCCTTTATTGTTTAAAATGATCTCTATTATGAAAAATATATCAAAAATAAAAATGTCCTTCCGTGACACTATTTTATAAGTTTTCCAGATAGAAGTGTCAATAAAATCATAATTAATCATCAGAATCTAAAATTTCTTTTGGATTCTGGTGTCTTATGGTGTCTGGTTTCAGAAATTATAAGTTTTATAAGTAGGATTCCTTTCTCAAATTTTGACGTCTGCGGACCAAATACCACGGAATGGCCCATAAATTATGAGATGCCAGTTCTTTTCAGCTTCATGTAGGATTTATGACTCAGTAGTTCACTTAAATAAATCCCCCGCACCACCCCCCATAAGCTTTTAAGGCGTATGCCTTGAGGATTTTACAACCAAAAATTCAATTCAAAGTTCCATCTTAAATAACAATAATTATCTTCACAAAACCCTTAACTGTCACAGGAGGGGTTTTTGTCATTTAAACATAAAATAATACCTTTTGAACATGCGCTTTAAACTGGATGGATAAAATGAGCATGATACTTTTTATGTCATAAAATCTTAAATTTCAAATTTCCCTTCAGAAGTGCAAATTTAGAAAACTCTTTTACTTTGCACCAAAATGGTTTTTGTTAAATTATCATTTTAAAATCAATTCTGTTTTTTTTTCATGCATAGCACAGTTCTAAAATTGACCCAACTGATGCAAAGCACTTGTGACCACTAAAAGTGCACATTAACTTAGTTATTCTATGGACACTAACTAATTCAAAGGCACAAAGCCAACTTACCACTGTTTCCTTCACTCCAATTTTCTTCATAAGATCTTTTGCCTGGTAACAAATTTAATTATGTGACAATTCAATGATCAATGACAATAACTGTAAATGACAGTTACAATTGTAAAGATTTTTATGCAAGTACCCTTGACCTCTTTTTTTCCAAGTGACCATTACAACACATTTTACTTTTAAGTACAATGGCATGAACATGTATTTAAAATAACAAATCACACCTTCACAAGTTGTAGAAAGATATTTGTTAGTATCCAAATTTAGGACTGGCAGTCTGAACATCAAAATTAAAGCATTAACCAAGGTCTTAGACCCCATTCCCACAGATTTTAGATCGATCTTTCCCTGTGAGGAGTCTTAGTAGATTACTGTCAGCTTAGCCGACTTAAGCGTCTGTCCCGCCTACTAAAAGATGTAAGGGGGTAATTAACTGTCGTGCACGCTCGGCTGACTGCAATTTAGCGTGAACCTGCAGGGAGTTAGGTCGATCTAAATCTAAATCTCTGGATCAATCTTAATCTCTGGGAATGCACCCTTAGTTGGCTTGAAAAGTGGGCCATCAAAGACTATTGAAAACAAGGCCAAAACTAAACCAATCGAGCTAATTTTTGTAATTGATCTGTATATTAGTCCTATGAATCAGTCCTGCAAGTTTTAAAGCAAAACATGAAAAGATATTCTTTTGATATGTATAAGGGTGCCCGGTGGAAAAAATATGCCCAAAAAGCAAAAAACAGCATAATTTTTGGAAAAAATGGTCTGATCAAGCTGATTTCTGAAACTCCATGTGTATTTTAGGAATTTCCATCAGTTCTGTACTAGAAAGTTTGAAAAAAAAAAGATCAATTGTTATAACACTGAACGTGCATGGAGATGATGACGACAACAGACACAGGTGACAGCTATAGGTACAGACACATTTGTGTCTGGAGATAAAAAGCTTTGAAAAGAATAAAAGTTAAAAACTGAACCATAATTTATGTACTATTAGAACTGCATATTAATATAGTGCCCAAGTAATGCGCTCAACAATCTATAGTACATACAAAACATAAAACACATTTTGCAACTTACATTGCAGTGCTAGCAACAAGTACTTTTATATTTGTGACATAAAATGGGGTTTGAGTTAATTCAGAATTCCTGATCACAAAATCAGCTGGAGATTACAAGCTGCTATTTTGTTTTTAAAGCCTGAAAATCATTAACTTTACACCTTTGTTAAACTCACAAAGATGATAGATAAGGAAATATTGAGATTTTCTGGCACAGAGCCAAGAGTACTGATGTACAATTTCTAGGTCAGGTGCTTGTAGACAAATCAAAACAAGTTAGTTTAATTATTTCAGTCCCTCAATTTTTATCTTGTTTCTAAGTAAAAAAAAAGTGGTTGGTGTTTAAACATTCATTTTTTTTGTACAAATAACTTGAAAACTATCATACAAGCTAGGAGAGTAAGGCTGCCTTCACATGAAAAATCTATTTTCTAAAAATCTATTTGCAGTATCTTGTGATCACAGTCTGTGCCCTGAATACCCCACGGCGTAATTACGGGCAGTGGAAGCCAGTTACTTCCAAAGCTGTAAATAATTCTCGGCTGCGCTCGGAGGAGATTCTGACACCTTGACGCATGCGCAGTAGTATCTCTAAGCTGTGGAGTTTATCAGTTTAGTTGTGACAACTCAAGCATACAGACGCGTAATATGGCCAGTGGTAGTGCTTGTTGTTGCACAAAATCGACAATCACATTTTTCAAAGCAACTGCGACCACCATTTACTTTCTAACTTCCTGCTACGCATGCGTCAAGGTATGATAATCTCCTCCGAGCGCAGCTGAGAATTAATTACAGCTTTGGAAGTAACTCACTCGTGCTGCCAGTAATTACGCCGTGGGGTATTCAGGGCAAAGACCCTGATCACAAGATACCGCAAATAGATTTTTAGATTTTTAGAAAATTGATTTTTCATGTGAATGCAGCTTCAATTTTTAACCATTTCAATAATTGCATGGTCACAGACAGACACAGAATAACTTTCATAAGAATCATTGATGAAAACTAAGAAGAAAATTACATTGTTCCAATTAAGACAACCAAGGCTGTGTGGGTGGGGGCATCTTGATAGTCCAAAGGTTCATTAGTCCGAAAAATGGTAACATTTTCATCAGTTCTTTAATTGGTTCAAAGGTTCTAAAGTGAACATTCGGACCAATGAACCTTCAAACTATTGCTATGGCACCCTGTGGGTTACATCCTTATACCTCCCCACATCTCTACAGTACTCCCTCTTTGGTTTCTGATATCAGAATTTTAAAGAGCTGAATCACAGCTATTCCCAGATTTTAGATTGATCTATCCCTATGGGGAGTCTCACTAGATTACTGTCAGCTTAGCCTGTTTAAATGTCTGTCCCGCCTACTAAAAGCTGTAAAGGAGTAATTAACTCCTGTGTGTGCTCTGCTGACAGCAATTTAGCATGACCCCCCAGGGAGTTAGGTCGATCCAGATGGATCTATCTAAATCTGTGGGAATGCAGTCTTAAACTCCACCAAATGGCATTGTTTGCCCTCCAAAACACCGAACCCCACAACATGGGTGCATGGCTTCACATCCGAAGCCTGTTATTCTAAAAAAAAACGGGACCCCCAGTTCAAATAATCCTGGATCCGCTCCTGATAATGCGGGTAAGTAACGATATGGAAGGAAATAAAGAGATGACCCCGCTGCGTGGCTTTACAATTAACTTGCTATAGTATGTATACTCATGTATATAGTTTATCGATCATGACCACCATTGCAATCTGAACTTTTCTGTTTCATCATCCTTGTAATGACTTATTAAATCTTACTTTCTGGAGAGCCTTTTCCTTATCCGAACTTGTTGGATCTAATACGTTTTTCAACCATTTTACAGTAAAATATGTGGCGATCAGTGTCACAGAAACGCCAATTAGACTGTGTATTAATTTGGCAATAAGTTCGTGTCTCTGTAGTCCTTGGATGATTTTCACTTCTTCGGGATGTGCCAGCGCATATCCTGGTTCCCCGGCCTTGCTTATTAATAACCCTCGTGGTTTAAAATGTTCTATGAATGATAACAGTTTTGAGAGCAGTCCACCATCGGATGCGATAGCACTGGAAGACGCCATGTTGATGACGTAAATTTCAATATCCTGTAGGTTATAATGGAAAGTTATTAAGTTTCATTCTCTCTTAGCAACATAATTTATTAACTTTTTATTTAGCCACTTCATCATACTACTTTATTGCATTAAGTAATGCTCACTAAAGCTGTAGTCCACCTTGATCAAAGGTAGCACTGAATATATATTTCCAAGATTGACCTTCGATAAACTAGGCCTCTAAAAACTGGGTCAACTAAGAGTTAATCGGCTTTATTTGAAAAGAAAAACATCAAACAATCAAAATATATCCACTTAAACATTTTAACGTGATGGGGATATTTCATTCTTCAATTTCGAAATACATTTCTTCATTAGCTCGTTTTAAGATAAATTTTCAAGGAACTATTTCCTAGCACGTGCTTTGTGTATCCATCCACCAGGAAGACGCCATCATGGATCCTGTGGGTTTCGTACCTTGAGCAAGGACGCCAAAAAGACCAGTTCTTCACTTACAAATAAGAAATAATCCACATTTAACTTTAGGAGAATGCTTTATGGGCCAATGCTACTGCCAACAAGAAACCGTAGAAGAAGAGGCCGAATCGCTAACTAGCAACCCAGTTGAAAGCCGACAGGATCGTCGGCGAACTGAAAACTTCACCAACAAATCTGCAGATATGAGCACCAACATGGCAAATCGCATCAAGGGATTAGTGAGTAAGAAGAAGAGAAGATATCAGGACGATGGTTTCGACCTAGACTTAACGTGTATCCTTTGCTCTTTCATGTAAGCACGGTAAACTAACTGTTGTTAGTCGCTGTATTTACACCGTTTCATTTGTTGTCATGCTGACCTAATTGTGGTTTTTCTCGTATGCCAGAGAAGAGCCAAAGCCAATAGTGACAATCCACAGTTATATTAAAGTCCCATCAGGAAAGTAACAATAGTCAAATGCTATAAAATCATAATCACAATAGGAAATCCAAATTGTATGAACGGTGGTTTTGCAGGATTTTGTCTCTTGATCAGTTGTACTTGGCATGATGATTAGGATATGTCGTTACACCAACATCCTCAAATAATTGTCATAACATTATATGAAGCAAATAGGCATTTGCACCTTTGATGAAAAGTCCATTGCATTGTTCCCTAGAATATTATAAGCCCCAAGCACTTTGAAATAATTATTTTTATAATCACAATTGTGCTCAAGTGTGAAAGATATAGGTAAATTTAGTTGAAAATAATTTAAGTTCCTGAAAAGGTTGCATTTCTGAAGTTCTCATTTTTCTCCTTATCTGTAGCTTTGCATATTACTGAAAAGCCAACAAATGTTGCTGTTGATTGTGATAGATATTTAAATCTGTTCTCTTATTATCACAGTATCATTTGATTAATTGGTACTATCAAATCCCCATATACATCAATCAGGTTATGGATGACAGTTTCAATTTTGGACAGTTTTCAACTTGCAGTGTAGATTTCCACTATGGTTTTAGCACAGAACCACATTCAGATTCACACATTGCACTAGCTAAGTTGGTCTAACTCTGCGAGTGGATTGTTGCTAAAGTGCAATCAGTGGAATCAGCTAAATTTTGGAAACAGCTAATTCTGATATGCCTGCTCAGGCAACTAAAGGGTAATTAACTATTAGATGCAGATTAAGCAGATACTACTGATTGCATTTTACCAAAAATTTGCAGCAGAGTTGAGCTGACCCAGCTAGTATGACATTTGAAACTGAGTGTGTCTTTGGTAAATAAAAGAAAATCTGATTGAACTAGCATACTTATTAAATACCAAAAAAACCAGTTCTAGAACACTAAGTTAATATCAGAAAAAGTTGGCAGGAGTGTGAAGGACAGAAAATATTAGGCCAAAATGATGCTCATGGTAAAAATAGATAAAAAAATCAAGTTCTAGGATTGAGCTGAGTAGTGTTGCGAATTATGTACACAAGAACAAATTTTGTATTGCATAATTTTAGGAAAAAGATATGTTACATGAATGCATAGCCTTTCATTTATGACAAAAAATGTAGTGTAATTTGAAATTGTGAATGAGTAGGGTATGATACAGCTAAAGAAGAAAAGATTAAGTAGTTGTGTTTTTAATGGGGTTAGCCTTTGTATTTGGTGAAAGTTGAAGAGCTGCAGTTGTTTTACAGTTTATATGCTTCTAATAACTCATTGACAACAGGAGAGGTTGCAATGTTTATAAATATAGTATTAACCGTATTGTATGGTTTTAAGTAGATATATTAATAATGGTAATAATATTTATTTCTTAAAAAATGCACTACACTTCCATCTCTGTGCTGTTTACTAATAAAATTATCAGAATTATAAGTAATAATATAAATAATAAAAGCTGAGGTGATTAAAACAATTAAAATGATTAATACTGGTTATAATAGTTATAGTCTAAACAATAAAACATTTTCTGATAAAATGAGAAAATATAAAATTTCAAGTATTAAATTTTAATTGAAGTACTGTGCAAATAAGGAGGTTTTCAAGTCTTTTTTTTTAACCCTCAACACTATCAGTAGTCCGAATGTGTGAGGGGTAGTTCATTCCATAAAATGGGTGCTGCAATTGAAAATGCCCTGTGGCCATAGGTTTTAGTTGTTTTTTGTTGTCATTCCTTATTTTATTCTTTTGTACTTTCAGGTTGCTTTTTTATTGCCTATTGATCAGTTCAAATAATGAAAATGATTAACTGAAATCTATAGTGCATAAGGAATTTAGAACCTCAGGTCATGGGACATTTGACCCCTTTGAACTCGGTTTTAGTATCATTTCATAAGCCTTGCATATGCTGATTATCATGATTATCAGGATGATAACTAGATAGATAACCAATTAGTTATTGTACACATGACCCAAGTATCATGACAAAGAAAAGGCAGGACTATCACATTTTGTCATTTTTATGAATTTGAAATGTATGGATGTGTCTTTATTTGTGATTAATAGTTATGAATGTGTCTAGCAAAGTCTCAGTTCACATACTTAATCCTTTTATCTATAAGAGCTTTTGTATCCTATTGTCTTAATCTGCATTTTACTTTTAATTGATTATTTGTAAAACCCAGAGAATTTCAGAATTTCACTACCTAGAAAATGGTTATGTTTATTAATAAGGTTTCTTAGTCATATAAAGGGACTTCTTTGTCATTGCAATAACCTAAATATGAAGGCCATTTTTTCAATTAAGACAGTGTTGTAGTGTTAGACCGCATTCACATCGAGTTGAGCCATGGCTCTACAAAGCCATGAATTAAATATGGCGGATGTACATGAAAGGAAAACCGCCTAATCTTTTAATAGTCTCTTCGCCTCTCATACGCCTCCCCATGTGTCGTCCCAATGGAACCAAGATTTAATGGCTGTACCCCCGCAGGGACGACAAGTGGGGAGGCATGTGAGAGGCGGAGAGACTATTAAAAGATTAGACAGTTTTTCTTTCATGTACGTCCGCCATATTTAGTTCATGGATTTGTAGAGCCATGGCTCAACTCGTTGTGAACGCGGTCTTAGAATCTTATTCATGAGCGTTTTACTGGCAGGTACTGTCAGTATTTTTATTTGTTGAAACATCGGCTCTACCATATCCCAGTTTCTAACATGACATATGATGGGTGGATAGAAAAATTGCATCAATCCTCAGATTTAATATTTAAGAAGTATCAGTTATATGATTCAACTAAATGGTCCTTAGTACAGTTTTATTTTCGTAAGAATTACCAATTATGTGATTCAACAAAATTATCCTTTGTTGTACCACATAGTATTGCCTTCTTCTGTAAGAGACACATGGCATTCAGTACAAAATAAATAGCCCAAAATGGCAAATAGGCAATTGCTGTAAATATAAGCATTTTGCAGTTTCTTGAATTTGGGCTTCTTTCTAACTCGTACAAATGCTCTTGAGTAATTGCACTTTAATGAAAGTGTGGCAATATTCAATTTCTTCCAGATCATTTTAACAACTTTTTGAACAAGTTGTGTCTGAATTTATAAGCAATCTTGAGCAGATTTATTATATACAGTTTGCAATCAAAATTCAAAGCAGTGGGGGCATCTGTCTGAGAGGTTGTTGTTGGAGTATCAATATAGGTAGATAAAATTCACAGTGTTTTGAAAATTTGGGATAATATATTTCTGGTAGTAGTTGAGACATTTATCCTGATATGAAAAAAGTAGAGAGCAACTTGCAGAAAAGATCAATTAATCAGCTTTTCTAAAAATGCCAAACCTAAAAATGCAAAGCTGGAATTAAACACTTTCACCAATAATTTCTAAGAGATTACTGGTGAAAGTGTTTCATTCCAGCTTTGCATTTTAGGTTTGTGAAGACATTAATACTCTGGGTATAAGCATTTACTATATGGACAATCTCAGTTTCCTGAGGAGACATCTCAAAGGCTCTCTTAGTGAGCAGAATATGATTATTAACACTTCTTAAGCATGCATTTACTGGCAAACCTAAAAGGTGAGCTGAGGGCAGCTTAACTGTGTTGCACTAAGTGGACCCTTTAAACATGCAATCAAATAGATACTGACCTGTAGATTGCAAGTTGCAAGCAGACTTCACAAATTATATGTGACAGTGTTTGAGACTAGGTTGACTACCCTGATTAGTTCAGTTGAGTGTTTGGTGCTGCCTTCCTCCATCAAACCCAGACGGAAATTTATTAGCTGCTGTTCAAATATCTGAGCAAGTAGCATACAAGTCCACTTTGCATTTAATCAGACAGAAGAATTTGAAATGCTTTTTGATTTTCTCTCATTTTCTATTAAAAACTTCATATTAAAGATACATATTATTTGAATGCAAAGAATTTCTTAATTGGAACTTTCTAGTAATGACTTGCTTTCTGTTCTTTGGTTTGTTTTATGTAAATACTGTGCTTTCCCCTTTAGAGCAGCAGTAGTATTGAGAAGTCACCTTGGAATAAATTCAAAACTGTTAATTTGCTTTTGTTTTATTATTATTATTTTATTTATTCATTATCACTTCCAAGTTGTCCTTAATAGTGGACTTCAGATATCTGTCCAAATATAATTGCCATGGGATTTCCTGCAGAAAGGTTAGAAGGAGTGTACAGAAATAACATTGATGATGTTGTCAGGTAAGAAACCAACAAATTGAAGTACTGTATGTGAAGTAAAGAATTGATTTAAATAAATAGGGCTGGACATTTAATTTTGGCACCTGGTAGGACTGGCTACCACTGTTGTCGAGCCCTTATACATGTGCATTTTATTTAGATGTATAAGAATGAACGCTTACCGTTTAGTGAGCGACTAGATTGCAGTATGGTGAAACTTTTAATTCCTTTAAGTAATTAATTGAGGTTTTGGCTTCTAATAACAGGTTACTTTCTGTGTATTTTCTTGATAACATATCTTAGTTCTATCATTTCAGATTTCTTGAACAGAAGCACAAAGGACACTATAAAGTATACAACCTGTAAGCTTATTTTTTTATTTTACTTATCTTACTTACCCTGAACCCTATACATAGCTTTAAAAATTAGAGAAGTAGTGAAGTGCTTCTCTTTGTGAAGCTCTTTAGACTTATTATTATCAAGCAAAATATTTGTTGTTTGGAGGAGAGGCAGAGCCCAAGGCCCTATTTACGTTGAGTGGTACAGTTTTCTGTATCGTGCCAGTTTGACTGATCCTTGCATGTAATTTCTAAGTTGGATTTTACTCCCTTAACTGGCTATGTTGAGTGAATAGGATTCTGTTATACTGTGATACTGTTATGTGATAGCCAGGCTATTCAGTTGTTAGGCTCTCATTTTGCAGTGGTATTGAAAACTGTAATGCTTGAATTAATAACTTCCTAAGTCTTCATTTTAGTTCTTCATATTTGTTATTGTCATGTGGCATCAGTATTATGGATATGTTGATATGCATTTGATGATTCTGAGAGGTGATCATGGCCAAGCCTTGCTAGTTCAGCTGTATACTCAGTAGCATATATAACATTCTAAAATGTATTTCATAATTACTTTTTATTCTTTAAGTTGTTCTGAAAGAAATTATGACCCCTCCAAGTTCCACCAGCGGGTGGCTACATTTCCATTTGAAGACCACAACCCACCCAATCTAGAGCTGATAAGACCCTTTTGTGAAGATGTGGATGCTTGGTTATCACAGGATGACAGAAATGTTACAGCAATTCATTGTAAAGCTGGGAAGGTGAGACTTCAGAGAATTTATAGTGGAAATTTAATATTATCAGGGTTATTGTGGAATGTTACAGTAGTTTATTGTTCAGCTTGGTTGAAGGTGAAAATTGAATTTTTTTTATCTTTTTTGTTATTCATTACTGCACAAAGTATTTTGATTTGGGTTTATAGACATTTTAAAATAGATCATTGTTGAACAGTAAAAGTGGGGCAAATAACATAGTTGTCTTCTTTATTGCAACTCATACAAAGCACTTTGTTAAAACTATGTAAAAAATAGAGAATGTGTAATGAAAGTGTATTTTGCTACGTCTTAAATTAGGGCCCATGAATTTTGACCAAGATCAAGTCTGTTCAGTTGCAAAGACTTCTAAAATGTCTACCAAATTGAAATGTTTTAAGAGGAAGTACTGGGTATTTCAATTGCAGGGTAGAACGGGTGTTATGATCTGTGCTTACCTATTACACAGAGGGAAGTTTGACAGTGTAGGTGATGCCTTGAAATTTTATGGACAGGCAAGGACCAGGGATGAAAAGGTAGATATTGATATTGATATTGACCTGTTTATTATGGGTATATTTTGTTTTTAACTTTACAGCATATTATAGTAAGGTAGGACAGTGCATTATGAATGTTGATTTGGGATTGTTTCTGTTCCAAAAGACTACATATCTTGGGAGAGGATGGTAAATAACCAAGTATTTAAAAAAGGTTTAAAGGTTAAACAGTAATTTTAAAAAAATTATAACCATTGAATGACAGAAATAAAGCATGTTTACAACAATAGAGGCACTGATTGAACAAAAACCATCAAAATCAAATATAATATTTGTGGACTTACATGGGAAAGGAATAACAATTTAATTTGTCTTTTCAATAGAATTAAAAACTGCATTTGGGTACAGTGTTCTTGATTTATCAATAAGGCAGACCAAGAGGCAAGTATTGTGAGTCTGGGTTGTTTTGTGCCAACAATTACTTCTTATCAGGGTGTTGTGTTCATATTTTCCTAACACAATATGCAAAACCACAGAAAGAAAAATAGTGGACATAAAAAAAATTAATTTATAGGATATAATACATATATCTAAAAGTTATCAAAAGTCTGATGGTTGATAAGTGCTAGAAGATTGTTGAAGAGGTCTGTACAGTTCGTTAATTGAATTTTTTTTTCAAGTCAGCTCCTTTAGTTGATTTGAGAAAAAAAAACAAAAGAAAGACAGGTGTCTAAGATACATTAAGTGGAATTTTTAGGGATATGATGATGTCTTTTGATAACTATCTATTGTAAAACATGGAAGAGAAAAGCCTGTCCTTAACCTGACTTGGCTACTTTTTTCTCAGTCAGTCTTTATTATTTAGTACGTAGTTTATATGTACAAGGTAGCCTTTGTATCTACTCCCTTTCTATTCATTTGTCTTTCCTGAGCTCTGCTGCTCTGTGGAAGAATGTATTGATCAGTCATATTGCAATTCTGCTTGGCTGTCATGCAATTTTAGCTCAACTTGAGATACTTAGCATTTCACCATTTGCAGGTATTGGGAAATCAGATTGAATGGAAGGGGCACTATATTGATGTGTGGTTATAAGGTCAAGTTACAATTATGATAAGACTCATGCACATTTAGCTTTTATGAAATGGCTTGCTTTACTTACAATGAAGGTTTTGCAATTTTGATGTTTTATTTCCAGATATAATTGACTGGTTTTTATTATTGATGTACCTAAATATTCTTCAATGTCTCTCTATTGTTGATTTTTTAGGGGGTAACGATTCCAAGCCAACGGAGATATGTAGAGTATTACGGAAATTTGGTGCGAAGGGGTCTCCACTACAAACCAGTCACTCTATTATTACGGAAAATTAGATTTGAAACAATTCCCAATTTTAATGGAGGCACTTGTAGTAAGTATGAAATAGATCTTGTGGGTATTTAGTCAGTGATTCCAAGTGATGAATGCATTTAAGTTTTGTATATGAAATTTCAACTAAAAACTAATTTGTTGATATAGAAGAAAAGGAAATTGTCATTCATGATTATTTGCATAGACCTTTTGGAATATGCTATCTAGACTGATTAAGTTCATCATCAAATTGCTCCATGCTGTCAGTGTGGGTTTCCTCATCTTCAATATAGATGTGCATTTAAGGCATTTAAGTGAAAGATGAAATTACTCAAAAGTTTTTTTGATAAAACCCTTTTTAATAGTAGGAATGATCATTTCACCTGACATTTCAATTCCCCTTTTTCATTTATTTTTATATTATTTTTGAAAAAAAAGTATTTATTTGTTCTTTTCTTTTGAGACGGAAATCGAAACCTGTTGAACTGCTTGATAAAACCAGCACTGAACTTGCTATATCAGTGATTAGCTAAATGTGAAATAAAGAGGAAACCTAGACTGGTGCAGTGAAAATCAATTCCCTAAGAGCAATGTTGAGACTTAATTTATTTGAGATTTAATGTATAGTCAACATTGACTTCATTAGAATTATTATTTGGATAATGACTGCCATTCACTTTGATGAGCATTCTCGTGCAGTTTGAATTCAATTATCTAAAGATTGGCTGAATTTGATTACAGGTTATAATACAACTTCACTGAAAAAAATTACCTAGAATTGATTTCTTTAAAAAGGAAAGAAAAGTGTTCTCTGTTAGATTATGGCTAAGGAAGTATTGGATATATTTGCATTTGCACATTTTATTTTCAGCTCCATTCTTTGTTGTTAGTCAGTTAAAGGTGAAGATATATACATCAAGAGTGTATGATACAATCAAAAAGGGCCAGCAGTATTTTGAAATGGAAATCTTTCCACCAATTCCTGTGTGCGGAGATGTCAAAATAGAATATTTTAATAAACCAAAAATGATAAAGAAGGTAAAATGTGTTAAATTCAGACTGTATTCAGTGTGTAAAATACCAGTAAAATTATTAGTCAGAATTTTTTGAAGTGCATTAGACAGATATGTTTAAGCCATTAAGAAAGCACCTTTTGGGTTTTAAAAAATTCATTGCACTACAAACTGTGTAGAAGTTGAATTGGGCAGTAATATCTATTTGGTCCCTTATATATTCAAAAAGGTGTGGATGTTTGTTCAGAATGTTTTTTGCTATACATTTGTAATAGCAGATGCCAGATGCTACATCTTTCTTATTATTCTCTCTTTAGGAAAAAATGTTCCATTTATGGTTCAACACATTCTTTGTGGAGGATCGTGAGGAAGTGGTCCAAAGTAATGGCAATGGTCAGTTTGGGTGTAACTATGGTTCCCAAGGTTCCATTGGGTCAGGGTCGCAGCAGGGGTCCAGTACAAGTTCACAACAGTGGTGTGGGCCTAATACCACAGTCACAGCACCAGGACCAACATCTTATCTTACTGCAGAGTTTGCTAAAGATGAAATAGACAAAGCCAATAAGGACAAGTCACACAAAATCTTCAGTCCAAACTTTAAGGCAAGTTATGGTCATGTTATTTGAGAGAACATTGGCAGTTTAATTGGTTTAATCCCTGTCAAAAGTAAATATATTTATTGATTTTATTTTTTTTAATTTTTAACGGGCATCTGTTTTTAAAGTGAAGATTGCTTAAATATCTTTCTATTGAATTTCTTTGGTTAAGATGTCGGTATGTGTGACATTGTTTCAAGGTGAGCAGGACCACTATGCATTAGTTTGTTCCTGGAATTGAGATAAGTCTTGAACTTCAATCAGTTCATTAAAGATAAACTTTTATCCAATTATCCTGACTAGTAGATTATCCTGCAGACAATTTCTTGAACACAAAATGGTGTCCTAAGAACTGTTAAGTCCATAAAATTGTTAGCATTGTAGAATGGTATTGGTAAATTAAAAAAAAAAGTTACAAATAGAATAAGAAATACTTTTTTGTTTCTTTGATTTTTTTTTTAGATATTAGATCATTTTACTGTACATTTTCTTTTACAGTTAAAACTGTATTTTACATCACCGGAAGATGCTGACCAAATAGATGATCCACTGGGAGAGAACAGGATGGCAGAAGCAGCCATGGAATCTGTAGCTTTTCATAGTAGCAGTGACAATGAAGTTTTAGATGAGAACCTCTCAGATACTGACACAGACAACGAATGGGAAGGATGTGAAGTGACTCATGTATGATGTTGGTAGTAGATATGTTTGTAAGGATTGGACACCCTCATATTTTTTTTAAGAAAAAAAAACAACGGATTCATAAGGGCATCGGCAGATATGTTTTGACCTTGAAACTGGGGGATCATGTAAGATGTTATGTGCCAAGGAAATGGGATAGTGTGATGGCCAGAGATACAAAGTGAATAAAATGACACTGAATTACAGTGTAGAGAGCAAGTAAAGGCTGACATTAGAGGTATAAGGATGGAATTCCTATTTTTTGTGCCTGGGAGGTAAATCTGACTCCTTCCCTGAAGGATTGTTCTAGTTGAAGCAATCCTGTTGTTCTAGGAATATACATTACCATGTATCAGTGGTATGGGCATTCTGTGGTCAATTTGTTCTTTTGTTCTGACTGATGAATCTGAGAAGCCAATACACAGCAGAAGTATTGTTATTATTTTAAGTATTTTGTTTGTATGTTGAACATACACAGCCAGACACAGGTTTGTGTTATAGTAATTAAGTTATATTCACTTTGAAAAAGTTATACCAGCTAAGATCTCATTTCTCCCTTGTGATAAGTTGGGTGCCCTCCCAGCAGTGGACCCCTTGACCATCAATTAATTAACAAGTGTTACTTTAAAGAGTGCATTTGTTCCCATGAGGTCTATTCTGGGATTATTACTGGTTTATTAATAAGTATAACTGAAAATAGATGAGATTTTTTCATTGTGAATATAGCTTGAGTATTCTACGTGGGAGTTGCAAGAACAAGTGTACATGTACAGTCCATCAACCTGATTAGGATCTCCTGCTGTTGCAAACAGGCAAAATTTTGTGGAATTTGTACATATGTAGAACTGTGTCACATTTCATTGTTATTATTTCATTCATCTGCTTGATTTCATCCAGGGGATCAGAAATTTACTTTAAAAGATAAAGTATTATATTATTACTATGGTTAACGAAAGAGAGGGGTGTGATAAGATAGCAGGAAGACTGCATGGTTTGTCTCAGAGTGAAATGATTTTATCCATCCCACTTCACAATGTGGGGCCATTACTTGTTTATTTTAGATTAGCCATAGTGCATTCATTCATTCATTAAAACACCCATGTCAGATAGCCATCATCACATCATTGTCATTGTAGCATTGTCACTAGTGGCTGCATCATTCCATTTCTAGTATTAGGAAGTTGATTTCAGCATTTTAGTACAGATTTCTGTCAGCAATGTCGTTCATTTTCCATTCGTGTCATCACATTTACTAGTTCTTAAACTTTTTATAAGCACATTAATCTGCTTATAAACCTTCGCTAGATTTTTTCAACCATAATGAATTGAGCAAAGAAGAAAATACCCATGAAGTGTGTGGTTAAGTATATTTTAATGTATGAATTAAGCATGAAGGAAGTACTTAAAAATAAACTTGTTTCTCAAGTATAACAACTTCATTTGTTTTGTCATTTCAGTTTGTACTTGCAAAAAATGTGTTTAAGAGTGAAATCCAGTGTAAAAAGAAAGTATTGGTGGATTTGGTGATAAACTTGGAATTCTGTTGATTGCAAGATCTTGCATGTAATATTCAAGTATCTTCCTCTCAACCAGGTTCATTACTTTGGGATTTTTTCTTTATCTGCTTAGATTAAGCAGGAAGAAACGGGTAATTCTGACACATAAAAGAAAAAAATTGGGGCAAATTGGCTCATTTGACCTGATGGCCTAACAGCACTAATTTAAGGTGAAAACTAATATCATTTTCTAACGGATGTCCCTCACCTGAACAGCTATCAACATCACTTTAATGCCAATTTAATCACCATAGTGAGTGGTGCCAGGAAATTTTTCTTGGAAGGCTTACAGTAAAGAGGCAAAATATTTCCTTCTTTTAATGGAACATCATAATTACGGTCTCATGGCACCAGATTGTAGTTCAAACCCTAGTGCGGAAGCTTGTGGGGTGGTGAATTTAAGTATTTCAGTTAAATGAAACTGGTAAAAAGCTATTTTACTAAATGAAGGCCTTTATATGTACTAACCAAACCCTTTATAATGTATATGGCATGGCAGACATAGTTTGAGGCATAGAATGCTGTATAACAGCTTATTGGAGTGGTCAGCATTGTTTTTAAATTTTTTTAAAACATACACTATGAGACTGTATATTTTCTGATCATCACTCTTCAAATTTCTGGGTGCAAATTTCACCTTTTTTGGGAAACACAAACCACCCTTTTGAAGGAAACATCTATATATTCCAAGAAATTTGAATAACATCATCAAGAGTGAATAGGCTGATACAAACAATATTTTTGCAGACTTTTAATGCATAATAGTGGACCTCTATATAATATTGTCTGAAATGGTTGGTTTCTTTAGATTCCATAAGTTAGGTGTAGAAAAGAGCTGTCAAATCATAATGCAAATCAATTTTTTCAACAATTCCTTAATTGCACATAACAGAGACAGTTTGAAATGCACCACACAGTTTTTGATTAGAAAAGATCAATCAGTGAACTTCTACAATATTAATAAAGTCCACAATGCTCCAAAATATTACAAATCTGGATTCCATTCTACTTGAAACGAGTGGTTTTGATAGTTGTACTTAAAGATTGGTTCTTCTGAGACAATATTTTGACTAGATTTAACTGAAAAAATACTTCTACTGAAGCAAGTTTGATTACTCATAATTATCTGCAGAATAAAAGCAAATATAGCAAGACAAAAATCCAGTAATCTTTACTTGGACATATGCCTGTGCATGAAGACCTATATCTAAACCTACTACATACAGTATAAAAAACAAGCAGCTATGCAGCTTGAACTACAAAATATAAAAGCTGTAACTAAAATTCATTAAATAAAACTTGCTCATATTTTTTAAGTTTCTTATTATATGAGACCATAATTATCTTTGCAAAAATAGATATGATAACAAATATGTCAATTAAATCTCTTAAGATTGGTAAGTCTAAACTGTACATTTGCATGGTTTTGCAATTTGAAGCTGAGGTAGAATCTACATTTTCACTACCCAAGACTAAAATCACAGATTCAATGATCATATGTATTAGCCTGCATGGACAGTGAAAAAAAGATCCCTTGTTCCCATTGCTCCACTCAATAAAACAATAAAAACATTTAAGCCAATCTGAGGAGTGTGTGACCAAACCATGGATACATTATCTTTGGATTCCAAAGGTTTCAAACCCCTCTCCACAATTATTGGCTACATGATTGTCTTATCTTTTCCATGGTTACACACAAAGTGGACCTTTCAGGTGAACACATACAACTCAAATACAATTACAACACTTCTATAAAGTATTTTATACAAAGTGAGTTATAATAGTCATTTAAAAAATAAGTGCTTTTTATGTTAATACTATGTAGTGTATACATTCATAAATATTCTTTGGTGATTACAATCTGCTTCATTTTAGTGAATTTTAAGTATGAGCCCTTGATTATTAAAACAGAGATTAATCTAAAGTCCCTTAAACTATTGGTCTTTATGTTGGACGGAAAATATAAAGAAAATAGTCGAACAACAAGTAAGAAATCTTAAAAAAGAAATATATACCTTTCTAGAAAGCAGATTCTTCTTTTAATTGTTGTATCATTTCAAGAGCACAGCATTAGTATAATCAACTCAAATTACTGAACATTAAATTTTCCTTCACATCTACTAACCAAAAACACTTGAATAAAAGCATTCTGCAACTATTAAAGAAACTAAGATTAAAACAGTTCCACTGTCTAATCGATTGTTTTCACATGCTACCAATTAAGCAACAGATTTAAAACACAATTTAAACATGAATTCGGTCACTTCAAACACAAAGGCAACAATTTATGACATAGTCCATTATAAAACAGTCGCCACAACTTGATCACACCATGTTTACATTAGAAATACTATCATATGTTCTGATTCTACTATGATCAATATGTTAATGACTATGGCTGGAATCTAAAATATATGCATATTACGAACTTACATTGCTATGTGATGCCCTCACTTGTATTTTGTGAGACTTACCTACCAAGCCAAAAAGCCCGGACCACACTTCCTGTTAAAACATACTTTAATTCCAAGATATTGCAATGTGAAATCTGACAAAATGTCATCTGACTAGAAAATTTGATGTCTTAATCTTTTTTTTTTTTTAAGGTCCACTTTTTCTCCATGATTTTTGTCGAGGTGCAATCTTTGGTGTGTTAGCTCCCCTCCACCAGCGTCCTCCACTAAGGTCAGCTGACCAAGCTACCAGCGGCCGCTCTGTGTGGCCAAGTCATGTCGCCGAATAAAAGACCCAGTATCTCGGAATGGGTTGTTGGAACCAGGAGTGGCAGAGAAACTTTTTCTTTTGTTGAGATCTGGATAATGAAATTGACACCAAACATTCTTACATTTCATGAATTTTTACGGGTTGTTACTACTGTAGATTTTAAAAGCATGCATACAAATACAGGAATAAGAAAATTCAATAAAAGCTGCCTTGTGAAAATTGTTTTATCAACAAAACTGAACTGAATTTCATAAGATTCAAAACATTCAATTCAAAATACTCATATCGAAGAAATGAAAGAACAGAAGTACTATTCACATCTTGGAGACCATTCCCATACCCTATCATAGTCTAACTTTGTATCAAACTATCTCCAAAGGGATTCTCACTTAATTGCAATTAACTTAAGCACCTTAGATGTCTGTCACGCCTACTAAAGCTGATAGGCAGTAATTAACTATCATTCAGCAGCTTTAGTAGGCATCCCAGACATCAAAGCCACTTAAGCCGAAAGCAATTTAGCGAGAAACCCCATGGAGATGGACTGACCCTGTTAGGTCCACGATAGAACTATAGCCTGAAAATTGCTTTTTAGACCAGGTCCTGGTTTCACAGAAAAACAAAACTTAGTTCCCTTGCTAAGGATGTATACATGTTTCCAAGTGAGTGCTGTACCATTGTTCCTATAGGGTAAGATGTGTGCACCTGACCATGGTAGCCACTGGGACTGACAAATTATTATTATTATTTTGTGAAAATGGGATCAGAAATTTAACTACTTTGACCCAAGGTAAATGGGAAGAAGTTCCATTAAATAAAATATTGCATCCTTTTTATAATGAGAAAAAAACAGTATTATGTTTCAAAACATAACCTATTTTATCTAAGTGGACTACTAAGGACTGATCTCAACTAACTGTTGCACCTACCTGCTATAGCCAAAAGCATCTTTCTTCTTGCACCAAAGGTGGTAATTCCCAGTTCTTTTAAGTCCTGGTCAGTCAGGGTCAGGAATGTAGCAAAGTCAATCTGGAAGAAATCAAACTCAACATGACTAACCAGCTGCTTGTGAAATTCAATTTAAAGTACAGGTTTTATATATATATATATGTTGTAAGGATTCTTTAAGCATTTCCAGATCGGATGTTTTATACAGAAAACTATTGTACTATAAAAATTATCACTAAAAAACTAATGTCACTGCTACTACAAAGGAAAGATGTACAGGAACTTTCAAAGAACTGATCCAAATCACAGGTTTTTCTGGCATTGTGATATGCACATAGTATATGCACATTGTATTCAATAAATATTTAACCACTGGTTCATACTGACCTCTTGTTGTTGAAACAAGTCTGTATATTTCCCAAGCCCTAGTCTGCTGAATAGCTCTGCCAAGTCCGTCTTTGGTGGCCAAGAGGAGCTACTGTTTCTCAAGTGGGCTGAACTGTCTACATGATTGCCAAGATCCAACTTGAACTCTGCTATAAATAGTTAAATAGCAAAATCCTTATATGAATACTGTTTTAAAATTATCTTGTCATTGCCACATGGTGATCAGGTGAACCTAAATTAGGTTTTTGTTTTATAACCAAGGAAGTGAGCCGCAAAATCTAATCAATTACTTTAACATAACTATAACTACTTATAACCTGAAACTTTTGCACAGCACCATTTTCGGTCTGTAGTAAAAATTCTTTTTATGATTACAGTACATTTAGACACCAAGCCAATTTTAACTTACGTTGCTTCTTCCTTGGACTCGGAAAATCCCCAGGGGCTGGACACAGGGGTTTGTTCTTGGTCGAGTCTCTCCATGGATCTCTATCAATTCCATCATCTTCCTCACCAAGTGTGGACTAAAATAAAGACTCGTTTAATCAAATATGTTATCTGAGTGGAATATGCTTATTCATTTTTTTTTTGTTCTGCTGCAGCTACAACTGCTACTACTATAAATAAAAGAAAAAAATATGCAAGCATAATGCAACTATATACATTTATTATGTAAAAACATGAACACATAAAATAACACATCTGACAAAAATTTGAAAATTTAAAAAAAATTATTATTATCAAAAAGCACAACATCCGATTACTCACATTTTCATCCTCATCCTCATCATTAGCAGACTAAACACAAAGAGTCGTAACATATCAAAATACTGCTCCATCTTTACAAATTCTCTTCTTTACACAATGAATTTCAATTTGAACAGTTTAATGTTGAAAAGCATAAGGAACCAACTGAAACCAATTTTTCATTAATTTTGTGTTATATAATAATATACATGTCCCTTTGCTATAGAATTACATTACAGTAGTCATTTGATTGGGAAGAATAGCATTGAAACTTAAAAATAATAATTACCTCATAAGTAGTGGGCATAGTTGGTCCTTTGTAAGTGTTGTTACTGAAGTTCATCTTATCCCTAATAGCAGAATCTGGCATAGATTTTGAGAAGCCAAGACCTGCCCAATAGTCTGTTGGGATTCTGGATTCACCTTCTGGTTTCTTTTGCATAGCTAGAGTGAGTGAGAAAATAGTAAACTTATAACTTACTTAGTATCAACTTCATCTGCACGTTACAAAATGATTAACAGAACAACATTAATATAACATTTTTAAATACTGCAGGGAGAATTGGAGGGGCAGAAAATGTCCACTAATAATCAAATTCATTTTAAAAAATGTAAATAAATGAAAAAAGGAACAAATTAATTTTAAAAAATGTAAATAAATGAAAAAAGGAACTAATTCATTTATGTCTCCTCCATCACAGTGTGCCACAAACTTTCATAGTTCCATTCACAACAAGAAAGAAAGCAACAAAGAATACTGGTTGTCTCTTTTTGTATTTCTGTAAGCAAAATCCCTTTTGAAGTGAATAAAAAATGCATAGTTAACTAGACAAGATTGCATTCACAGATAAATAAATAAAAAAAATCTGGTATACCTATTCCCAGCTCCTCTACGTACATGTAGGGATAGTAGGGGAGTATAAAAATGTTCACTGAATGAGGAAATATAAATGTTTGTGTGGATGACTGGATTCTGGGAATGGAGGTATGGGTAATACAACAGCCTCAAAATTTAATTTCAATTTTAAGTTAGAAAACATACCTTTGGTTGCCAGAAGTTTCTTCCTCTCATAATCAAATGGATATGCATTGTTTGAAAATAAGGAGTTTGTGTTGCTGTTCATGCTGTTGCCAGGGGAAGGTCGATTACTTCCTGGAGCCAGTGGGTCAGAACCATCAGACTCTGTACCAGACTCTGAGGATCTGTCTCCATTTCTGAAGGAGAAATACATATATAAATAATAATAAATTTGAAAAATACCAGGACATTTTCTCATTGAATTTTTATAAACAATCTACTTGATGAAATTTGCTATACTTTCCTCTCAAGTATAATATATATTCCACAAAAACACCACTTACTGAAATGCCATACTCCTCATGTTGCCTTCCAGCAGAAGTATCTGCTGCTGAGCAGGTGACAGTGTATTAACTGTAGATCCAGGAGGCTGGTTAAGACCCAGAAGGTCAGAACCTGACCCACTGTTACTGGGAGAAGCTTGCTTTGGCACAACCACATTCATATACCCATTGCCTGATTTAACTGTCACTACTTCATGGCCTGAAAAAAAAAAGAATGGATAAATTACAAACAGGTAATATGTTCACTTCTCTGGAAAAGTATTTTTTGTTTTTGAACTACAGAAAAAAACTTCCTTTACTTAAAGCTATCATCTCATGCTTTGTTCATCTTACAAATTCAAATTACCCAAAACATTGCTTTATACATGTTATAAATTCAGAATAAAAATGATTTCTTTTGACAAATTCAATGTTTAACCTCTAAACTTAAAATCTGCTCAAAACTTACTTTCACTCCCTTGGGGTGATCCTGGATTTTTATTAATGAGATCAATAGGGCTGTCCCTAGGGCTGTCAGATGGACTGGTGGCACTGCTGGGGTTACTGCTGGCTGTCGAAATGGCTACAATATTTAGGCATATACCAAATATTCCATTAATTGTCATTATATGTTAAATACACCATCATAAAATGAAAACAATTGATTTTTATTCCTACCATCCACTGATCTTGTATGTAATTTATAACACCTTATTATGCTGGCCAAGCAAACGATTAACACAATGTTTGAATGCGTTAATGGTGTTTGCAAAATTATGAATTTTTGCAGTGTTGATGGTTAGTACACACCTTTCTCAGGTGTTGGTACCCTAATAAATGCACTGTTTTGGTTTAGGTCTTTGAGCCCATTGCACTGGGTAAGCAGATTGTAAGTGGCTGTGATAGGTGGGAAGTTTCCAACATTGTTCACCTGCAGCAGCATTGGAGGGCCTTGCATACCTGTAGAATAAAATGGTGATATTTAAAACCCCCAATCAGAATATTAATACAATCTCTGACTAAATTGCAAAAAAAGGTAAAAGCAGAAAAGGAAAAAAGGACTAAAATAACTTAATATTAACTTCACATATTGGCATTGTAAAATGTTTCTTACTATGCGATGTAAGCCAGTTATTTGGGCTTGTTGATCCAGGACTTCCACTGGTTTCACTACTAGTTGATTGGTGTCTCTGGCAGTTCTGGCCATTGATAACATACACAGGGTTGGGCAAAGTATTAATACTCAGCGTGTTCTGACCAAGCATGCCTGAAATATTAGATAGTGTAAATAGGAACTCTAGCATAAACATTAAAAAAGAAATTAAGATGGGAAATCTAGTATGAACATTAAGAAAGATTAAATTTTGACAAGCCAAAGCTCCAGTTTTCCTACATTTAAATTTAACGAAGAAGTCAAGAGATCCTTGAGATAAGCAACAAAGAAAAACTGCTTCAACAACATAATGTAAGTACTATTTTGAGTAAAAAAAAAAAAAAAAAAAAAATCATCACCTTCATATTTCTTCATTAATATTTCATAATGTTACATGAACTTTCTGGTGGATTAGCAATTTCAAAACCACATAAAATTAACCTCACCTAATCCAGCTAGGCCCAAGCTATTGGTGGTGGGAGAAATGTCATGGGTGGCTTCATGTATGGATGGAGGTAGAGACTGATCATCTCTGTCCAACCCAAGCAACACACGGCGTGCCTCATACATGTTCAGTGCATTGCGCTCAATACTCTTCACAATCACAGACTACAATGAAAGAAAATATCCATTTAATTTTAAATGAAGCAGATTTTTTCCTTTTTCTAAATTTTCAGGGAACATAGCAGTATCAATTTATATTGTATAGCATGTGTGAGGCTTTTCCGGAAAAATAATCTAAAATGAATTTAATATCAATTTTATGAGCCTTGTTGAATTAAAAAACCTTACCAGAGTTCAAAACTATTTCCTCTCTGATATTATATAGCCATTTTAGAACTAAGACAATTTTGATCAAGATACAGATATTAAATTCCAGGTTACGGAAAAATGAAGACAAGGTCTTTCCATTAACTAAACAACTGATCAGACAAGTAAGACCTACTTCTGATTTGAAGTTGTCTTATCTAACATGATATTTGAAATTTAAATTATGAACTTGCTTCATGTGTGAGCCCGGCTTTGAACGTGGTTAAAATATCATCAGACACTGCATTTGAAACAAAAGCACATTCCCTCTCTGATCTATGCACTTAATGTGCTAGCTGGCAGTGAACATGTTATTTAAAGCTGGCATTTGAGGTAAGGGCAATGAAGTTTGAGCAAAACAGTCAGAATATGACCACAAAGGTTAAGGTACTGCTGAGTACAATGCTTTTTTCAGCATGAGGGAGATAAAATTCAAGACCTTATTGTTTACTCAAATAACAAAATCTATGCCAAAAAACAGTTTGACCTTTCGAGGCAGGTGCAAGATCAACTGTAACTTATGTTTCTTAATGTTGTGTCATCAGCAGCAATCACCCCAAGGGAACAACCCTGTTGCAGCCTTCTTATGTAACAAATGCAGAGTGGTTTGAAAAACAAGATAATGAGAGAGACTGAGTATGGAGCAACAAATCCGGCAGCTGTTTCTTTCATGCAAAGAAGCTGAGAAGGGAAATGGAAGACTACCTGAAATTTCCTACTGCAGGAAATAAAAAGTGATTTTGCAACAAAAAAGGCAAAAAGGTCATGCAAAAAGTAAAAAAAAAAAGACATTAGGACAAATGGGCTAGTCTGAATATCTGATCCTTGATTCTAAAAGTAAGAAGGCACACATTTACTTGAATATAGCATTATAATAAATGGGTAACAAAAGTAATTCTGTGGTTGCTTCTTTTTTACAATGGAGAAACAGGTATCAAATTTATTTGTACAAAAATGACATGATATTTAATATACAATAACAGACCTGGGTTGAGGAATATAAAACAGTCATTAAAAGCAAAATTTTATAAGTTAATACCTATATATCAATATCCTCCAAGAGAACATCATAAGTAGCAACTTGGCCGTCATCCTTCTTTCTTGTCATTTAATTGATAAAATGCTTCCTTTTCTCCGATTGGTCAAAAAACCTTCAATGATGCTATTGGTCAATACTAAATTTGGTGGTGATGTCATTGATCAAAATCTTGTTTTGTCAGAGTGAAAATTCACAGATATAAGGTCAAAGTATAGTGTCACTTTTAGAATGATAAGAAAAAATTTACCTTAGATGGTTGTTTTGGTTTTGGCTTGATACTGATAAAAACATCCAGCTGCTCCATAAGATATGCTATTTTGGCTGCAAAAAAATGGAAGAAACTAACTTCAAAAGGAATATACCATTGAAAATAATATATATATATATATATATATATATATATATATATATATATATATTTTTTTTTTTTTTTTATTTATTTTTTTTTTCCAGTAAATAGAACTTTTTACACTCACTTTGTCATTCAAGATTTATCAAGCAAAAATTAAAACAGTTTTCTTACCTTGACCGACTTCCACGTCAGCTTTCATATCAAACATAAGCACCAGTGGTAAGCATTGCTGAAATGGGCAGATTCCAATATTGTAAAATAAATTCTTGTTCAATCATGATATACTGAAACATTATTTCCACTATATTGTATTTTCTTGCAAACAATGATTGAGAAACCTAAATTTAGAGCTATTGGTGATTCTGTTACACGAACAAAATCAAAATAAAATTTTGCTTACTATTAACTGTTGCCTGGCTAAGAATACACTCTCAATTCCCCCTGTTATATACACTGTGCCTTTACGCTGTGGTGTCACATTGTTGGGATCTGGGAAATGGATGCTTGCTCCAGTCCTCTGCATGATATGTTTTACATTCATGCCACCTCTTCCAATCATGAACAGGTGGTGCTGGGGAGCAATCTCCAGTTGTGTACTGATAGGGATGTTGGTCTTAAAGATGAAAATTATTATTGTTAAAGCTACATTCTAGCAGCGAATGATGCAAATCTTTGTACCAATTTTCTTCCTCGAAACATATCCAAGTATGACATATATGTTTTACCATTTTATAAATGGCTTGCTTTAATCAAACTCACTTTGTTGCAGAAAACTTTCAATTACCCCTGAATTTCCAGCCAAATGCTCCATGACAGCTTTGGTTGCCATGGTGACAGCTTTTGCATTACTAACTGTTCCTCGTACTATGACTGTGGTCACATACATCCTGGGCCTCTGTTTAAATGTCACTGTGACATTGTGTTGCTGCATTATGTTTTGTATTGGTGGTGAAGATGTATCTGGCACTGGCTGGAGGACCCCTGTTATTGGCAGTTCAAAGGAAAATGCTAATGGCAGTAGTTCCTGAAACGGTTTCATTGCAAACATAAAATAAATCAATCAATGACCATTTATCAGAACAATCACTACATCAAAAAAGCAATTTGGACAATTCCAACTAAAACCCCTTATCCAAATAGTGGTTCAGTCTCTCATATGATTTACTTATTACACTTACTTATTTGATGATATATTAACATTTAAGTGTAAATAATGTATTCTGAGGCAGACAGGTTTAGATAAGACCTACTCTAATGTGTGCTCTAGCACTCTCCACACCAGTAGGCTGGCCAGCTATAGACACCTAAAATATAAATTAAGACTTTGAAATACAGATGAAAATTGTAAATAATAAAATCTGACAGGCAGTATTGGAAGTCATGAATAAACAGAACCCCTCTTGCATCACATCTCATACCAACTAAAATGCACTTGATATAACAGGTATAAATAGTGCCAATTGTTGAGAATAGTTTTCAGAATGTGTGCTTTATCAAATATTATACATGGTTAATGACAGGCCGTTTCACACAAAACAAAACGCAAAAGGTTTCGGCAGTAAATTATTTAAAATACTAGTTTTACAGTTCACTGAAACAAAATTTGCAATGAGCAAAAAAAAAAAAAAAAATGAATCATCTAAGAATCACTCTTGCACATTCCTTGTGTACAAGGGTCTGATGCACTTCAATCTTTAAAAAGAATATTTTCGAAGCCCAATAAAAAATGTGTGACATTTGTAGAAGAAGTTATGGGAGTTTTTGCGTCATATTCCTCATGAGGCATGCACCACATTGATGTAAGACTATCTCCAGTCAAGAGGGGAGTTGGATTCAAACAACAAGAACTTTATTTTAAGTGACATTCCTCTGACATTTTTTTTTACATAAAGAATTTTCCACACTCCATTTTCAAGAGGATGTGATTATAAACAATGTGTAACAGGTATAAAGGAATTATAAAACTATTTGTTAAATAGCAAAGATGTAGACCTTTTTTTTTTTGTAAAAAGGTACTTTTTACCAAATAAATTAAAACCACTTCCACCTCACTCAAAGGACTTGAATCTTTGTGGTTTGTCCAACAAGTGGGATAAGCAAATGGCGCCTGACAACAAATCATTTTTAAAGCCTACAAAACTATTAGTGCAATATACAACATACTGTTCTTATCAAAAAATCAGGGTATGCCTGATTATATACCAATGAATCAATATTATTAACACTCCCATACACTCCACTTCCAGACCTTAACCCTTTTTGGAGTAATTAAATATCACATATGTGATATGGTGATGGAAAGATTAAATTCTTCATGGTTAGCAAATTTGCAAGCTGGGACACTTGATCCTCTTACTTTCTTCAAACCCAGGACCTTGACTGTGACCCATGTTGTAAAAGGTTTATTCTTTGATCCAAGGTTCTGGCCCTCACCACTTACTGGTTTAACACTTTTTATCAATAGCTGAAGAATTTGGAGCTGACCACAATAGTCATAATCATGGCATAAACATGAGATAACAAAAGGTTAGGATGAGAATACACTGGCAATATACCAAATACAACTAGGGTGGTTCTAATGCCGAGGATGATAAGGGGGGGGGGGGGGGTATTTTCGCAAAGTGAGGAAAATATAAATCAATTTCTACAGCAGATATTACACTTCCTTGTTGCAATTCTCTAGAGAGATGATGGCCATTGCATTTATTGACATGCTTGTTAAATTTTCATAATCACTTTTGTTCATGTTAGTTTAAAGTTCATAAACCAGTATGTTGATATATTGTAAAGAAAGGGGATGTAAATAATAGAAATGGCTTGTACTTGCTTCTGTGTTTTGTATGATTGCTACCACATGGCATTGTTTTCCTACCTGGTTGCTCTTCTCTGTTGTGCTCCCTCTGTTAGAGTCTGGGAAATGTATGTGGCATCCTGTCTGTTGCATTACCCTCTTGATGTTATTACCTCCCTTACCTATCACATGGGAATGGTCTGTGTGTGACACATCCATTTTCAAGGTTACACGATTACTCTAAAATTGAAATACCAAATATTTTTAACTACCCCCATTACACAATATGATACTCATTGAAATCCAACATGTATCCGTCATGTAGATTTGACACTTAAATATAAGTGAAGTAAACATGGGGAATAAAGGGAAAATATTGAGAGAGCAATCAAAATGTGACTAAGTATGTTGCACCTATTATTCAAGATAAAAATTGCAAAAAAAAAAAATGTACAAAAGGACTGAAAGATTTGATGATAAAATCAGAACTGATACAAAGAGGTTTCAATTAAAGGGACTTCGAACTTGTAACATGCCTTTCTAGAAAACCAACATTCTATCAATCATTACTGTAAGGAAATTATTCAATCCATATCCAGAAATAGCAATAATGATCACAGCATGAACATATTAATCTTTCTATGCTTCACTGACAAGCTTCAAAGTTAAGAATGTACATGACAGATTATCTACAACTCATGCCATTGTTCTGTGATATTTTGTTGGCTAGGTGGGGCTTCCGGGAATTTAAAAAAAATGGGTTTTCAACCTACATATATCGCATCTATGCCTCATAGCAACCTCAGTTGGAATATTTCTATAAAAAACTTTTTCAGACATCTTTTCTTACAAAATCAAAATTCAGTTTTTGGATCTTTCTGATCCTTTGGTTGAAAACACAAGCTTAGGTGAAAAAGAGGGAATCATAAGCCAATATTCAGACTTTCTGGACATTTTAAAAATCTCAGTATCTGTCTACTTGAACTGAAAGAAGCACACATGCACATGCACACATGAACACTATACTGAGGATCAATATAGTTCTATTAATTTTTTTCCTCATCTCACCTTTGTGTCCAGCACACACATAATCCTGTCCTTGGCATTCCTTACATCATCTGGTTCACCTGCCACTTTGATGTGAGGATCTGAAGAGAAAAATATAGTAATTAATTATACCTAATATCACCCAAACAGATCTAACCGAAAAATACAGAAATTAATGACATCTTGTATCATTCAAACAGGTAGTCTCTTATCATATGACAACATGGGAATGTACTCAATAAAACTACCTCCTTTCTCCGTGTTCTGAAAATACTGATAAAAAAGCAATAGCCTCTTATCAGTAAAATAATGATACAATACTGCTGGTTCTTTAGTGCTGTTTGGAAGCAATATTATGCAATAAAAACACTTTATAACTACAAACTTCTCTTAAATGATTTGTAACAAGTAAAAACTGCTGTTATGTATTGTTGCAAATAAAAAAATCAAACATTTTAGTTCTGGAATCACAGATGACATAGACCTACACAATTCTTATGAAGTAAGCAACAAAGTAATTTGATTTGTATATCTATGTACAATAGAAAATTCACATAAATACCTCAGCGGTGTGAATATACCCATCCCTACCTAACACAAGTTTGCTATCATCTGTTTATAGCAGAGCTACATCTGCTTTGTTTTGTGCATCAATACTGAGTTTTATTTGTGCATATGTCTGTTCCTGCTCTTTTTTTCTGTTTAATGTGAGTCTTGAGTGAATCCAAATGTGATAGCACCAAGATTATTTCAACTTAAATGTAGATGCAAATATTGCTAAAACTAGGTGTGAATTTTCACACTGTCAAACAACCTCTCTCTTATTCAAGAAGTATTCTCTTTTTCTCAGATTCAGGCATTAACTAAATATTAAGTTATATCAATCTTTTTCTTGATTCTCATTTTGTCACATACTTGGCTTAGGAGAGCGGGACCTTATAGGTCTGTAATTGGGGTGGTCACTCTTGGGAGTATTGTGTCTCATTTGAAGAAAGCTTGGTACCCCATGTCCAAAAAAGTTGTTTGCAATGTGGTCAGTCTGTTGCATCTCTGGGTGGTTTGTGACAAAATTGTCTGGTACATTAGACTGTAGTGGAGGTGGCTGGCTGGAAAACATTTGGTATGGTAAAGTTGCTGGCCCTTGAGGCCATGGAGTCATTGTGTCCATCATGTTCACCACCTTCCTTGCACCTCAGTCACTTTGCTAGTCACTTCACTCACTAAATTTATACAGATTTCTCCTCCTCCTCGTCTTGTCAGTCAGGTAAAAACTTTGTAAAATCAGCTAAAACATATACAGCATCAGAGTGGCCCCTCCTTGTTCTTCTTGGCAGCAGAATGGTGAACTGGTCTCATCCTCTGTGCTGCAGTGTCTGTGTAGAGGTCAGCTCTGAGCTATGAGTGAACTATCCCAAACATTTCCACTCGGCTATTATCATAACAATGCACAATCCTCCATAACATCCAATCACAGGAACATCTGAGTGAGTAGATCCAGTCCATTGTCACCAAACCAGCAGTCAATTCAGATGCTTTGTCATGGGACCCCAATTAACTCACTGCATTGCATCTTAATAAAGGCTGGGCTAATCCCAAGTGAAAACTCCCCCCTCCTCTTTGTCAGTGGCCCTTTCTAGGACATTCTGGCTGTTTACAAAAGCCAGGCTAATTATTGTTTTAATTGTTATATACTGTAATATTATTTTTTCTTCTAAAACTATGATAATGCTCCAGTGATTTGGGCCTTTGAAAGTATTATTAAGTGAGGAAGTTGGGTAGACTGCAATAATGGACAGAGTGAGATAATTCCAAAAATCCAGAGAGAGTTTTGATAGCCAACAACGAGGGCAGTTTGTAGGCATATAAATTATATACAATATCCTTACTAAATATTTAATTAGGTCCTCAAGTTTGTCATATATGTAATATATCATTTGTTTTGATTTTACATGACCTTTTAACCAGTCTGTATGCATCTTGCAGTGAAATTGCAATAACAACTTTTGCAGACAAATTGCAATGGTAATATTTCATTTCTTGATATGAGAGAACATATAACAGCAGACCTTTTGTAAACTGTAAACCAGGTTGTTTGTTTTAAAATATTTCTAATTTTGTTTTCACATCTCAAGGTTTTGAGATAGGGGCGCTGTCAAAATACAAGTACTTCAAAGGTGCAGTCCTGAAATGTGTATTTAGACTGCATTCCCACAGATTTTTAGATCAATCTATCCCTGTGGGGAGTCTCACTAGATTGCTGTCAGGTTAGCCAGCTTAAATGTCTGTCCCGCCTACTTAAAGCTGTAAGGGGGTAATCAACTTTCGTGTATGCTTGGCTGACAGCAATTTAGCGTGAATCCCCAGGGAGTTAGGTTGATCCAGATGGATCAATCTAAATCTGTGGGAATGCAGTCTTCGAGAAGTAGGATTTAAACAGAAGGCCCAAGCTGACCACCCTTTAAAACACAGACACACACACACACATACAGTTATGTACTCATTTTATCACCAAGTTAAAAATGTTTGCTTATATACTTCATCATCTTACTTATTCTTTCTTCCTTTTTTAAAGGTCTCCAAGCTTCCCAGTGCATGCTCAATACTTTTTATGTAAAGCTGAAAACAATTGTTGGGAAGGAAGTGAGATATTCATCAAATATTGACTCTCTCCCAACTTAATTCAGGCCCAAGTATATGTGTTTGTTTTTCTTTTTTGACCCTTTTCAATAATTTATCATTTCCGGATTGGTAATATGGCAATTGATGAGTCAATATCTATTTCCAAATCAGTTATTCATGACCTTTTATCACAAACACTGTCACAGATGAATAATCTAGCTTTCACCAAGAATATTGCTATACTGGTTGTAACATTTGTTGATCATATTGTCTACTTATACTTGATATAACTTGTTAATGGAATGTTTTGCATCATGCTTTAGGTTCTCTTTTTAGTACCTATGTTGAGCATGTTGTCTGCCTAGACTTGATAGAACTTGTTAAGAGGGTAGTCTGCATGATGCTTTGTTTATACTTGATAAAAATATCAGATGAACCAGAATAATATCCCTTACAAACTGAAGCCAACAGTGCTAGTTCAAATATTTTGTGTCTTGAGACATGTTAAATGTTATCCGATGACTGTGAATAGTTCTAAAATTAATTGTAGCATTAAACTTGTAAACTGACCACATGTGATCATTAAGATATAAGTTATTTTAAACTCTTTTCCCCTTTTAAAATACTTGCACATGGGCATGTTTGTAAAAGGACATGTGGCTATCTTGTTTGGCCAATATAATAACTGCATTTTGCTAATAAGCTGCTGCAGCTGCACACTTTTCTCTGCGCAGAAATTTTTTTTAAAAATCAGGATGACCTCTGTGACCCACTTCTAAGGGAGGCAACTCCTTCACTGTGTAAGTGGCAAATCTGAAAGTCTGCAATTAATTAGCCAAAAGAATGAACACCACAAAACTACTTTTTCCTTTTAACTAAAGTAGCAGAGATATTTAGGATTTTTTTAAAGGAGATAATAAACTGTTAAATTTACTGGAGATATACAAAAAAGTTACCTTTCTTTGATTTTGCTCCAATTTTCAGTTTTGATGGCCATGTAATTTCTGTATTTGTTTCCTCCATAACCTGAATAAAAACATATTGTCATTAATTAGAAGGCATTTCACTTATTTGATAATCATGAATAATGCTTATGTCATGTAACTTCATTTTTTCATAACCAAAAAATTCCAAATTTACTGATAATAAAATCCAACTATGATATTGAATTGCATATCCTATACCTGTTGCTTTACAAGGCATCAGAGAGA
Source organism: Lingula anatina (assembly GCF_001039355.2). Next base: position 442,094 of record NW_019774625.1, read on the forward strand.
ATAAAAGAAACTATTCTGTATCCCTATCCATCAAAGAGTTTGACATTTTCTTTCTTATCTGTGCTAGTACCTTACACATCTTGGTGCAAAGAACAAAACCCCTGAACCTCCATTTTTCAATTTTTCAAATAAGTACAAAAGTCTTGACATATCAAATGACTATTCTAAAATCAAATGAGCACACTTGTTCACTGAAAATGGGTCTACTTTTAAAATAACAGACATAAAGAACACCAAACAGAGGACTCTATTACAGCATCTGATGTCCAACGGACAATACGTATAAGACACAAAGCACTGCGTGTATACGAGTAAACTGAAAGGATGTCAAAAGTTAGTATAAGGCCAGACAAATTTGAGAAGTTGGTTAACCAGCACACCTAAACCAATTTTCTTCGCACCCGATTTTTATCAAATGAAAAAATGCATTGGGCATTAGTTTGGTAAGTGTGGAAATTTGCAATCAGCCCTGTTTATATTCTAAAATCTTCTACACTATGGATTTGACATTACTTCCCAAATTAAACATTTGCTATTATGTTATGCATCATATGCATCAAATGTTAAACAACCAAAAGCAAAAACAAATTTTATCTGCTGGCCCTGTTTACTAAACAACTTATCAACTTTGTATGCCCTTTTGGGGCATTTTGACAATCTAAAATTCTTTCTATGTACATTGAAATAGGCAAATGTAATAAACAATTTCAGCGCAGCTTACCAAATAATGATGCTAAATAAGTTCATATGTTGATAATCTAAGGTTATAAAAGAGATACATTCAACTTTATTCTGACTTCATAATCATTGGTTAAGTTAACACGTAACTCCTTAGCCTAATTCAGTGTAAAAACAGGCAAATCCTTCTGTAATGATACTTGCTAAAGTTATTAATTGTCATAGAATGTACACAACGGCACCCCTACCACATAAACAAATTCTTCGGTTGTATTGATTTTTTGCTCCAAAATCTATTGCATTATTGACAACTTTACAAGCACTTATAGCCAATCAATATTTTTTGTTGGGGGCAAAGTTCTACCAATTAAACACTTCTCTAAAAGAAATAACACTTACAGTTATGCTTATAAAATAACTTGAACATGCAAAATTCTTGACATTATTTCTAACAAAATATTGTATGTTAGGCCCTAAGCATTTCACTCTGCATTCAACCTGTATGTGCATCACTCTTCAGTTAAGCATTCGTTTGTATTTTAGGGTCTGTCAACAGTCTATTTTCACATATATACACAAGAAAATTTACATCTGTTTTTTTGCTAAAAATTATGTTCGTTTTCTTTTTCTCTGATCTGGGAAGTGTTCTGTTATGTGCAATCTGCTCTGCCATTGATAACAGTTTAACCAATGTTATGAGCATCACTTAAAACTTGCAGGCAATAGTTACTTACCCGTTGGAAAAACTGTTCTGCTCCTTCCCCCATTCCATCAGCAGCAGCTTAAACAAAACAAAACACATGAAGTTAAACAAAGATCAAAATAATTCGAACTGAACACTGCAATTCTGTTCTTTTTTTCTATTGATTCCATATGTTGTAAAGACTTATCAATGGGATGGAAGGTGTCATTTTTTATGTGACCTATTGACAGTGCTTAAGCCCAGTCAATGAACATGTTAGTGAATTGTCCCCCAAACTATACTACATAAAAATAATTACAGAAAGTCACGGTTTGGAAGAGAAATTTTCACAATCTCTATCAATAAGATGAACAGAATTTTATATTATTTTTGACTTGACCTTAGAGACCAAGGACAAACAACAGGGGGAATAATCACCACCAGCTGATAGAGATAAGGGGTACATTTTGTGGCTTTAAATCATTCAGTTGTTTTAAAATCATTCATGACAAGAAGAGAAATGCATATTCTAGATGTAGCAGATAGCCCTTGGTGAAAATGTTTTCATACCTTAGTATCACAGTATGAAGGTGTGAGGATTGGAGCACAAGCCATCATACCATGCAGGATCAAGCAAGTGAGAAGGAAATTAGAAAAGGAAATACTGAGCAAGAACGCCCTGAAGCAGCCAATATGACACTTGAACTTGTCTTCAGATATATACCTCCAGAATAATGAGTACATCTTAACAAGGGTGTGGTACATATGCCATCCCTGACTCTGTTCCTGATTTGGGCAGTCTCGCCTTCTCCTTTGATTAAACCATATTTCATACTTATTACATATTGTTTTTATGTCAGAAATAAATCTACCAAAAAGTTTCTAAAATATCAAAGGTCAGTGAAAATGTGGAGGTGATAAGGGGGCTCATGGCATGAGAAAGGCCATGTTTTCCATATACAGTGGCAGCCAGTCTGGCACAAAGGAGTGTAAATATTCCAATTCTGGACATCAGATGAACAAATAGCCCTGCATTTAAAATCATGGCTAAGTTATTTAACAGTGTTTTGCCCACCTTGGAGTCATAAGTGGTTATATACTGTCTGAAACTATGTAAGTGTTCTCCAGTTATGTTGAGCTCATATTTCAGCAGAGATTAATCTGCAAGTGAAGCTCGCTCAATCATAAGAACTCACGTTTTTAGCAATCTGTAATTTCAACTTACAATAGAAGGCCCTGTGTAACAATATTTAAGTGAACGCATGTAATTATTGTAAAGTTATAACCTTTTTCTGTAATTCTTTGACACACCTTCACTTTAACATCATACTAGACTTCAATGTGAATATTAAAATATGACCTAGTCTGATAAAACTGGGAAAGACTTGTTTCCAACCAATTGAAAGGACAATCCCACAAACAAAAGTGACAAAGGCTAAGGTGTACTTTAATTCCAAAACCACACATAGCTGAATGGAGACCAATAAAGACATGGGCAAAGGTTGGAAAAGTAAACATGTCCACAGCGAGGGCCAGCTATCTGTTTTGTTTGAAGAGGTTCACTGTGCATTGAATGTTAACATAAAGCACAATATGTATTTGTACCAGGTGCCCCAGCTTCTTATCCCTGTCCTGTGTGCTGCCTTTGTCTTGTGTCCTGATAGGTGACGTCAACTAGCTACATTTTATTGTGCTTATGTATATACGATGCATCATCTAACATTTGATTAAACATTATTTTTGAAGGCTTAACAGTATGCTTTCTGCACACCTGTGTTTTGCTTGACCTCTAAAATTGATCATTCAGATCAATCCAACAACTGTTTAGAATGATCTGAATCTATTCCAATTCTATTGTCAAACAAGTGTTTCAACAATGTATACACATGTATTATTCAGTTGCATGATTGACTATATTTTTATAACTCAGACGTGGTTATTTTAAAAAGACCATTCAATATGAGTAAGCATAAGATTTTATTTAAAAGGGAGAATGGATCTGCATGCTCAGATAAGACCAGCGTGCAGTTTTGATAAAATTAGAGATATTTTTTAAATTGCTTCGATATTTGCTCCATACCAAGTATCTTGGTTAAATATATTGCACCTGGTATGTTCTCATGGGGTCTCCTGGAGAGTAAAAATCTTAGGATAGGCCAAGTATATTTTTTAATCCTTAGCTTTTTTTCCAAAAGGAAATAATGCAGTTAAAACAGCTTGAGCAGCAGTTCTTATTGGAGAAAAGCACTTAAAACATTTTACGGACATTTATCTGAAGGCAGTGATACTTTTGCATTGAATTGTTATGACATAATATTTCAAATACTGATACAAAAGCACCAAACCACTGACTGTATTAAGGCATCAGCATCTCACAGTGAATCATTAGAAAAATTATTGCAACCAGACAAAATTCTATTCCTTTTCTGTCAGATAAATGTAGAATCTGTTTGCCCTGATACCCAGACAGAAGCAGACCCTTGATGTATTTGTTTAGTTTCTAACATGGCCAGAAGGACCTTGCAGTGACAGTGTTTGTTGGTTAAGGCCACATGATACTTTCTTAATGGCATTCTTGACCATTCTTAGCCCAGCAGGGGGAAATGGAGATGAGTGTTGTATTTATTTCTATGCACAAGTATGTCCACTTCTACAAAACTTTTCAACATAAATCCTATCAGACATTATACTGTCACATTTTTACAGAAATACCGAGGAGTTTTCAAACCTAAAGTATCCTTAAGTATCAAAATCCATTTGGAAATAAAAAGTTCACCTCTTGTTTAACAAATAACCTTAAGATATTTAAAGCTCAACAGCAGCCCCACCTTTCTATATTTACAATGAAAATACTTGCTTAACTATTTATCTTAGGTGACATAGGTGCTACCTAAATATTCATCACCAGACATGCAAGCTCCACAAATTTATACCCAATATTCCTAGTCTAAATTGAAATCAGATGTAGAATGTCCCGAGGAGAAATCCACAAATTACTTGCAACCGACTAGGCTAGGGTTTGGTGTCAAGACTTTGACACACTTAATGAGTGTTTGAGCCAAAAAATAACATCTCAAATCAAGAGCTGTAGTTTTAAAAGGTTGAAGAATATGATCCAAGTTAACAGGCATGGTTTTCTTACACTCAATGCCTCCCCACACCCCAGTGAGGCTTCTCATTCTCACAGCTCGGTGCCCTTTAAACTAATCCTTCTTTCAGTTTAACCATCAAATTTCTCAAGAACTATTGGCACATTACTAGAAGGTTTATATCCAAACCCTGCTGTGATGTACTTCTTCTAGGCCAACCCTGCTTCAATAATGTTACATTATCAAATTATATACACAATTTACAAAACTAAATGTGGTCAAAATCTTTGGCATGATATATGTGTCTTAGTCTTTCACAAACACTATTAATGTTACAATTAAACCTTGACAATTTTTTTATCTTTTCAAGTTAACAAAATGGCATGTTTTCTTGTTTTTCATGGCAAATTCCTCGGGACAGCAGTTGTACATTTATCAAGAGAAAAGAATAGATTTCCATTCACAAGCTTTATAAAGGGGAGAAAACACACTTTTCCAGACACAATTTTCGTACAATACCTTAACTTAGCAGTTAAGGATTGTAATAAATATCAATCATGCTGTTTACACATTCCCATGTCGTTGTGAAAGCATCAATATACATGGTATATAATAGCCATTTTTTACCAATAACTGAATCAACCACTAGATATTAATCTTTCATACAGCTTTAAATAAGATTCAACCACTCGCTCAATTGACCTAAAAATTGTTTACTAGAAAAGATCTATTCACTAGATCTGCAGACCAGCTTTAATCTATGATTTGGGTTTGATACACAGACATGAATTGTAAACTGGCATGAATCAGTTTTGATCCCCTACTTTTGTTCCTTATGATTTTATTTGAAATGGAGACACCACCCCACCCCACTGTAAGGGTGCATCAGCTTAATCAGCACACGATAGTCAATTACCCCCTAGCTGCTCAAGAGGCATGTCAGACAATTAAGTTTATTCAACTTATTGCACTTAAAAAAGAATCCTCGCAGAGTTATACCGACCTAGCTAGTACTACGTGTGAATCTGAATTGGGTCTAAAAAATCACAATCTAGGGACATAGTCTACAGTCATAATGAACAATATTTACATATAGGTATATAAAATATCTGACAAACTGGCTGTTGGAACCATTTTCACCCACATGGGTCAATATATTTGAATCAATTGGTGCCATTGATTATCTCATTCAGTTCTAAATCTTAGTTGTTTGATGTGAGTCTCCTGAATGTGAGAGCAGCAGCCGTATTAGGCTCAAAATCCTTGTGTCAGTTTCAAAATGGAAACCCACTAGGTACTTCAAATGTTCCTGACAATGTCCAATTGCCAATCACATGAATTAGTTCTCAATTCTAATATAAGTCAAACTTGCACACATTTTCAAAGCTCTTGATTGTTTACATTATTTATATAGGATAGCTATATACTATGGGCTAAAACGGCACGCTCTGTCTGGCTTCTGAGCTATTAAATGATACATGGGCGTTTAATTTGCTTTTCCTAAAACAATACTTTTCTTGGGACAATGAAAACCACATTGAAGTGCATAACGAATTTAACGATGAAAAAAACTTTTTAAATTTGCATCCATACAGATTGTAAAATAAGGCCTTAAAACTGCAATAACTTATCTGGTAAAACTTCCTTCTTAGCATTAGGTAGTCTTTCTGGTTCATGCAAATACTACCTGAAACAATGGAATCTTACAAATCTAGAAGTTTACAGGTGAGATAATTCAATCCACTGTGAAAACATGCCTCCTACTCTGGGCCACCTCATACCACACACAGTCTTATACAACTTTGCAAACAAGTGGTCTAACGTAAGCATCCATGAGTGTTCTCTGTGCCACAGGACAGTGGAATATGGATACCATTACTCCCTCAAACCTAAGAAAATAAAAATTCCCAAAACTGACATGTCTAGCTTTAATGGAAATATGGGAATAAAAAGAGAAAGTCAAGTTCTAGGTACTAGTGTGTCTGAAATCTTTGGTAATCATTACAAAAAATACTGTATTCATTTTGCACAAAACCCAGCCACCTGTAACAAGCAAACTGAAGGAAATCAAATATGTTTATTCAAAGAATAGTTAACTTATTGAATGTCAGGAGCAATTCCTAAAATTGAAACTGAGCTGGTGCCATTTAGCTTAATTACCACCTTAGTATAAAACTCTGGAACTATTTTTTTAAAGATAGTCTGCTTGATATATTCTATGAGTTCTGTTGGGACCCTACAATAACAATTTTCTGCCCCATGCTTTTTCACCATGTGTCAACAGACCTGACCCTTTCTGCCTATTGTACTGCCTGTCAAACATGGGCAGGGATTTTCAATTATAGCTGGCTACCTGATTTCTGCATGACCGCTGCATAGTAAAGGTAGAGAATGCAAAGGTTGGTGGGAATTACATGGTGAGTTATGGTGACTTAATGACTTAACAATTCCAAGAGTAACTGTAAAATAAGTCTTTTACACTTTATTTCTTCATTTCTTCATTACACAGGTAATCTTGCCCAATTCAATGTGAGCTCATGTACTCACGTCCTCTTCAATGAATATACATGGAAAAACATGTCACTTTTCTCTAAATAAATTACTAAAACATTCTTTACAATGACCATATTTCAATAATTTTAAGAAATATTCTCACCACAGTCAACTCAATCCTATTTCATTTAGACAAGTATTTTTACCCTCTAATTGCAGTATACATCATGATAAATGATGACTATCACTGATAAACAGTAATAACATACAAGTTAAACGTCTTAAGTGACCAGCAAAAAGTAGATCAATCACATGAAGAAAATATACCTTAGAAACCCGAGCCTCATACTATAAATGTTATCTACCTTCTTATCACTAAAACTCATTTTCCTTGTGGAAAAAATGAAGTGATATACCAAATTCATAAAAGTTCATTTAAATTAAGTCTCAATATATTGTGGAAATATTTACCACTGTTTCTTCTGAGACATGCTACATAACAAACAATGAAAATAAAAAAAGCTTGTCTAATAAGACCAGTGTCCAATGTAAGTTTTCCTATGCCAATTTAAGTCAGTCTGGGGTGAGGTTGAGCTGAGAAGAATAGGGAGTAGTGCAGGGAGCACTTTTTAAATTGTATTAGACATAACAATTAAGTTACCTGAAGTGAAAACCAATCAAAATACTCATAACAATATCTTGAATTTATTTTCTGATTTCAGTATAAGCAAACCAGTATGCCTAATGATATTAATAAATAATAAATAATTGCAAAATTATTTTTTGTTGTAATGGGTTATTTTTTAAACAAAAAAGCACTAAACTAAATTTATAGCTTTGGGCAATACAACTGTTTAAAACTTTACAGATAGACCAAAATGATATATGAAGCCCTCAAAAGCCAGGTCAGGCCTAGTGCCCAATACAAAATTAAGTGGAGTGTCTATGTTGAGTAAGTTGCAAATGTATTGACACATCCTGAATTTTGTCATGCTCTCTCAATCACAGCGGGCATCGGCTCATTGCCCTCGTTCAGTGTACCAGCGGTTGTCATAATCATTCGGTTACTCTTTTACAGTGTATCTAGACCACAGTAAAGCAATCAAAACCTTCAATAAATTTCTGTGTTTTATCCATGCAGGGGTAACTGTGACATGAGTATCACGTTCAAACTTGCACTTAGTGCAATCAAACCAAGTTTACTCAGAAGTTGGAAACTTACTTTGGAGCATGTACTCCAACTTGCGCCGATCAACGCGAAACCGCTCTTCGTAGACATCCGAGTCTCGGTCCAACGCTTCGTCTAGGTCTCCCTGAGATGGTGAGCCGCAGCTCTCCGCATCCGGCTCGTATGAGGACGGCTGTGACTCTTTCATTCTTCCGACGAGCTCGGAAACTGCCTCCGCCATGGCATTCTGTCGTGTTGTTACTAGACCTTAGTACAGTCCAGTATGCAGCGTTCCTACGCGGTTCTTGTCGTCTGTACACAAACCATGCAATAATAAATCAGAAAATTACTGCAGTAAGTTTCCTTGTATTTAATCAACATATAACCTCTTAATGTTGTGAGCAGTTAATAATTACATTAACCAGTTCAGATAAGTATTAAATGAAGTGATTTAGTCAAAGAACTTTTTACCGGAAATAGATCCTCACAGGTGCCCGAAGGTCGCGCATGAATCGCTGACATATTTCTGAAAACTGTCTGCTACGAGCGGACTGGTGCACCATAATGTACATAAGCGGCATGTCCTTACGTTATAGATAGAAAAATTAGTAGGGACGGCTTATTTTGACATTAATTACCTATTGTATACATCATATTTGTTTTATATGTATTTTTTGTCAAAGGAATAAAAAATTAAGTCTCCCCATGCAATTATAAAGTCCAAATTATTTGAAGGGGGGTCGACCCCCCCTTCAAATAATTTGGACTTTATAATTCACCCCACCCCCACCCCCTTGGCGTGGGGTTCGGGGCCCCGAATAATTTTGCTATTTTAGAGGCCGAACGGTGCCATTTGGTACAGTTTAGAACTATGATCCAGCTAGTCAAAATTTTAATTTCAAGAGGGGACCATTGGTGTGACTTATTTTTTCAGAAATCGAGGGGGGCAGCGCCCCCCCCCCCAACGCCCCCTAAATCCGCCACTGAAATACGCCCCACAGCATTGAAGTTTTTGACAATTAAAACACGTAATTATGAAAACTCATTTTAGAGGAATATGTGCAAACTCACCAATCAATAGTGAAAAATTAGTGTGGTCACCCCGTCACTAAAGCATAGGCCTATTTCAAACTTTCATAACGATGGTTTCATTATTAATGTCATAAAATCACAAAAATGAAAAGTGAAATATATTACTAGCAAATAAAATTTCAACCAGAGAAATACAGCGTTTGGCCTCGACAATCTTTGGAGCATTCGCTTGAAGAAACTCGGTAGGCCTACTTTTTTGTCACATGCGTGATGCGCGCGGTTAGGAAAATTTCCATTGACAGCATGATTGCAAACATCACAAAGTGCGTGTCGACTGTCCGTATTTCACGATGCACAACGTGTAAACACGTTTACAATGATGTCACCCGATGCTACTGTCCGATACTCTGAGACCATAAAACCACTGCATTTCGACCGAAATACCTCTGAAAGAAGACACTAAAATAACCCCGTCCGTGTTACTGCTGATTGGCACCAGTATTTTAAGTGCATAAAAGCGGACGTTATCGCCCAAAAATGCATATGCAATAATGCAACTTGGACACGTAAAGATTCCAGTTTGAGAACTGTTGTTTGTTTAAGTTATTTGATGCTTTTTTTTTTCAATTTTTTCTCACACAAAAACAGTTTTGAAAATGAAATTACGTTTATTCAACGGATTGATTCCCAGCGTCTAGAAGTGAAGGCCTAAACGTCTGAAAATATGTTAAGATTTTGTATACCACATGCAGTTTTCAAGAAAGAGACTGTGCCTACCATAAAGAAATAGCAATTTGAAATTTGATTTGAATAAGCCATAACTTCTTTCTCGATGTACAATGGTGGCGTGATCAGTGAAAAGCGTTTTAATATTTGTGAAATATGTGATCACATGACGTGACAATACGCAAATAAATCTTTAATGATTAAATCTGAAAATCATTTATAAGAGTCTTTGCCACCATAGGATTTTAGATAACACTTCCTATTCTTTTCTATAAATCGACATTAACCAGCATGGAGCTGTATTATATAAACGTTCGCTTTTCTTTCACAGGACAATCACGACAATTCTGACCCCAGCAAGACGTACAAAGAGAGCGGTAGCTCGAGAGGTGAAATTGCAGCACATAATGGTAGCTCCTCGACATGCGATTTCTATTGTATTGCTCTTACTTCTGTGTCCACTCCTTGATGTGCTAAACTGCTGCAAGTGGTCTGCGAAACCGCAACTCGGTGACCAGAGTGCGATGACGGCCAGCGCTGGTAAATATTACACGCGATCCTCCGTTTCCTTTTCATTATTGACATTGGATAGCGGACAGGGAACACGAACTGTGATATCGTGTTCAACTTGAAACACGAGATCTTGACCACTTATGCGATGATCTCAAAATGTAGACTGTTGTCCATTAAAAAAAGTGCAAAAGCACAAACGAAAACAACAAGACCCCACCCACAATCACCGCTCATTTTTTAGAACTTTTTTAAAGTAAGGCCAGCAACTTTTCGGTGTATTTTAAGTATGCTGTAATTGTGAAAATGTTATTAAAGATCAGTCTTGTTCTGCTCAGGAAATTATATCGGATATATATATATCCGATATAATTCCCTGTTCTGCTATTGTGTAATGTTTTTTTATGTTGAAAAAGTGACCTGATGAGATCACTATTGGATTTTTTCCCCAAAATCAGTAAATAAGTTCAATGTTGTTTCAAGGTACATTTAATAACAACAAAAGTCAAGATATTGTATTATGACGCCAGACACACAAGACTTGTTATTCGAGTACAGTTTTTATTTCAGATTAAACATGCCGTCAAGATACGCTGATGCAAAAAAGTATAATCTTCCGACAACAAACTGCATATAACTCTTATTGTTGCTGCCAGATCTTATAACATCAAGTAAATTTAAGCAGACCTAAGGCAAACAATAGGCTCTCCTCTGCAAAAGGTGATTAAACTGTAACCCCAGTGTGGTATTACAATTTACTGCAACTTCCTACCTTGGCCATTTCCTGTCAATTACTCTTAGGTAAACACTGACACAACTGGACCAGTCTCCTGAAGCTTATAATTCATTTTCAGTTGAATAGATTGATAGCTTTGGAATAGGGTTCAAACCATTTAATATTTCTGACAAAATAAATAAATAATAATAACAATTATGACAAAAAAAATGAATATTTGATAGGTGATAATTCCTCCCATCAAGAGATTATTTCAGACATGTAAGGGCAGTTAATTAACAAAGAATGCAGGTGATAAGATCCTTTACGTATCACACCTTGCTTATACTACATCCGAAAGAAGAAAAAATTGCTAGATTTATTAAATAAATGGGGTAAGGCTATTGAGCCGGGCTAAAAACAATTTCAAAAATAAACTATCAAAGTGAAAAAAAATCAACACATTTACTTAACCTCTTTCTGTTTCACCAAGCCAGTTTCCAGAAAAAGTCCCATGTTGCCTTTTATACCCTTTGGTTAACATTGAGCCCACACACATCAGTCCTTAAAGTTAATGATACCACTAGCACTTTGTTGATCACTTGGTATTTGACATCTTCCTACTAGTAGGTATGTTCCGAGTTCACCGTTTTCCGAATATCTTGCATGTGGAATCTAATTATTTCTTTATCCTTTGTACACTAGACAGGTACTTGAACCTCCAGTTCTTTTCTTTTGTAAGTACCCCGCCCCACTGATAATACTAATTTACAGGGTATGATAAAATTTCCTGATAAAATTTCAAGAACTTTTTCATAAAAAAATGTATAAATATAAAGTTTATTGTAATAATTTCGTAATTACTCTGCTATATTTACCAGTAAAAAATTAAATAGCATTTGAGTGATTTATGATCATTAAGAGTCAAGAGCACTCAACATATCAGAATCACTAACTTCCTCACCAAAATCTAGTAATTGCCTATTATCTGTAAGTGTGTTTATACTACCAGTATTTTCTTTATTCAGCCTTGAATGAGACATTTCTGCCAGCATAAGTTCAGCATCTGATAACTCATAACACTGAGGATCAAATGAATTTGCAAGGGTATTACCAAAATGTATATTTTCAAAATAAGGTGCCAGTTCATTTTTCTTTTGCTTAGCCACCACATCACATGCATTTGGATTTGCATAATATGACTCCTCTGCCTCAATTCCAGCTTTAAAAAGTTCTATGTCATCAACCTCATCCCCATCTAGTGTGTCTTGAAAAAGTGCTGCTGGGAGGACCTCATGTGGTAAGGAAAAATCTACAAACAAAAGAGAAGCAATTTTCTGTCATAAAGGATATCTTAAAGATATTCCAATGCCTAAAGCAAAATGGGTTTATTATCGAAAGAAAGGTAGGGGACTGAACTTGTCACTCACCAAGGACAAGAAAACACTGAAAAGTAAATATATGCTAACAAAGGGGCAAAAAAATCATAAATGACAGTTCTGGCATAATGAGGTGCAATTTCAGTTGAAGATAACACCTGTGGGAAAAATTTTCAACATATTTCAGATATTAAAGATAGTTCTGATAAACAACCACTTTGAGAAAAAATAAATAAATAAATAAACACATTTTGAATGAAGATAATATAGTAGCTGCTGCCTTCATAAATATCTACAAAAAGGTTTTTCTTTGACAAGAAATAAAGCATATTTTAAAGCATATGAGGTGGATGAGAGGAAGATGTACTGGGGAGTTGGACAGGAGGTAGCTTTGTTGGTGCCATGGTCCCTATCTTCTTGCATAGCCCACTTACAATTTGATAACAATGGTACCAGTGGCCTGGTCCCCCAATTTTTCTATCAAATTGCCCATGCACTACAGAAAAGTAGTAAGCCAAGTGTAATTGACCACTTCATTATGTTAGTACAAATTCTAAATGTCCCCCTATCAATTGCAATCAGCTAGAATTGCTATAATTTGGTTCTTTAATATGCAATTTTTCACTATATTTTTATACTCTAACATAGAAGGGTAAATTCAAAGCAATGTAAGCCTTTAATTTTGATCAGACTGTCTGTTGCAATATATTGTTTAATATTTCAAATAATGCCAAAAGAGGCAATATGATAAATCAAAGGGTGCTTTTTTTTCAAATATTTGATTATATTAGGATGAAGAGATGTCAATCCATTACATAGGCAGACATTCTGAATCTATTTACCAACTTACTTTGAGATCTATAGTTTAGTGCCCTGCACTCTGGATCATGACATTTCTGATAATAAACTCCCTTTTTAAGATCAGCAATGATCCTGAAAAAATTAAGTATACATGTACCAATAATAAAATGTAAAATAATCATTTATTTGATACACAAACACAATACTTAATGTAAAAGTTCAGAAACAAGGACTGCCTTCTGAGTGCATACATTTTTTATCACCAGCAAAAAAAAATTGAAAATGGGACAATTTTACCAGTCTGTGATGTTAGCCACTAGTCCGATGCTTGTGGCCAGTAAAATTTCATGTGGACCAGATTTTTCCAGAATGTGTGAATTTAGTGGTACCAAATGTCTAATATATTTTTTAATGCTGATTAACTAATCATTATAAGGTATGGCTGTTATTGTGCTAAGGTGTTTTTTACCTGTTGAAATGCCTAGAAGGTTTTTTTTTTACCAATTAGCCTCATAGGTGTAGACAGCAATGGGTTTGAAGGGTAACTCAGTTACCACTGCAGGTAAAGTCACCAAAACCATGCAGTTATTGACAATGGCGGGAAGAACATCACATTGCCACATATTTTTAAAAACATCTTTTAATCTGATAATAAATGGTCTTGTTTATAAAGGTACACTGATAACTGCTCTTTGCTACATTTTTCTCAGCTTGTCAAAATTTTCTGCAGCTGCCCCCCCCCCCCCCCCCAATCACCCTTGGATCTACCAGACAGACTTACATGATGTTATTGCTCCTATGTTGTCTCTGTACATTATCACACCATCTATACTTCCCTATATCATAAGTCAATGTTTCTCCTTGAGAGAAGTAGGCCCAGCGCCTGATGTAGCCTTGCAGCCCATCTCTCTTTATCACATTATTGCTTATGAAATTATCAACTTCTGGATAAGGTGAATGACTGTAACCTTCCACAGATTCCAGACCTGAAACAAAAATATTGATCTGATAGTTATGAAGTACATTTCTGAACATTTCACAACTGTGTATAACCAGTTCTCTTTTTGCCAAAAGGATTAAAGCTGCTACAAGAGACCACGGTGTTCCAGTATAGGTGGCCCTGCTCAATGTGAAAAGGTGCTCCACAGATTTAGTCACAGTTTATAATATTTTTATTCATATCAGGTTATGGTACAGTTAACTGAATAATTACTAAAAATAACTTTTTTCAGATAAAAATATTCATGGTTTATACCTTTTGTGAACTGAATGAACTATGAATGTCCCTGGGTATTAAAGCCCTGGTGAAGGTACAGAATCAGTGCATGTTACTTGGTCTTTTAGTCATATCTTTTCTTGCATTAACAGCCCTCTTATACCATGTTTGAACATGTATCCATTAAGTGTATACAAACCAGTTCATGAGCAGTCAAATGAAAAATTAACTAAAAAATTCAAACAGTCCCACCTTGTCAATTTGTACGTGTTCTTTCTATGTCAATACCTGAAGCAGGTATTGTTTGAGGTAAGAATACAAGCCCCATAGGATTTCTCTCTTTGGTGCAATGACGCACACATCTATTCCCTATTGATCTAGTTACTATGTCACTAAAGGCATTGAGTGTGATTGCACTGGATATTGACACCCACTGAGATAATCTAACTTCCTACATATTCTGAGAACTGATGGCTGAACAAGGCTTTATCCTGTTTTTCAAACTGAATACATTGGTTACAAATCAAATATTATGACTTTGAGACATAAAGGATGTTGAAGTCAGAACGCAGAAGCTATTTTCTTTTTTTTTGGCTCTGTTTAGTTACTGCTGTCTGTAACTGTGATGCAAATGAAAAATTTCTTGATATGACGTATATTCACAGAGGGACTGCAAAATACAGTTTTGTGGCATATTCATGTCCTTACTTTGTAGCAAACAAATAAAAAGAAAAAAGAATGCAACAGTGCCTTTGTCACTTAAGCTTTTCTCTCAAAAGTAAAGACTACTGCAGTTGTAATTCAGTTATGCACACAACAAGTTTTATTATTTGCACATCAATATTAGGAAAATATAATAAGACGGTTGGAATAAGTAGATGCCCAAAATTACACTCTTGCACATAATTTTGGACTAAAAAATGCATTTAATTTAATTTTTACCTATTGGTGATTAAAAAAACTTTTCTACTTAAGAATTACTTGATGTAAAGGAGTTAGTAAGGCCTTGCAGGCCCGTAGCCAGCAATTTCAAAAGGGGGGTTCTTTTTCTGAAAAAGTGGACCTTTTTCCATAAAAACTTCATTGCCCAGATCAAATTTTGCCCAGAGTGGACCTTTTCCCAGCAAAGGGGGCAGTTCTTTCGAACCCCCCGAACCCCCCCTGGCTACGGGCCTGTAGACTTGTGGTTTAAACAAAAATCATGCTACATTTACAACAACATATAGCCATAATTCATAAGATCTAAAACAAATCTACTTACATTTCCCAAAACAATTAAAAGTGATAGAAGTCAAGCAATTTGACAATTCCAAAATGCCAGTTTGGTTAAAGTAAGAAAGCATGTTTATATGGATAACAGAAAATAGTAAATCTTGGATAAATATAATTTTGAAATAATGACAGAATCTGTAATTATTGTGACAACTAAGATTTTTTAACCTTGTTTACAAACCTTTGTAATCTGCACTTGGCTCTCTTTGCCTGGATCGTGATACTGGGCAAGCAGTATCCTCACAGTTGAGGATTTTTACCTGGTTGGAAAACCTTAAAATAAGAGAAAAAAAAACATTTTTCCAACAAAACTGTAACACATATACAGTAACACAGAAATAAAATAATAATTAAAAAAAAACTCATTATTTCTGGTGGACTGAGATATTTGTGAGTCTTTACTAACTCCTTTACATCACAGTAATTCAAACGATCACATCACTATTTACTGGTACTGTTGCAATGTTTATATTTTAACTTTAAAAAGTTAACAAAAAGCTTCATTCATAACTGAAGCACAAAGCAGAGGAACATTGGTTACCCAATATTGTTTATCAGTGAATCAAAGAACAATTCATATGATGGCACATCACTGTTTGCAAGATGAGGCTTGTACTGATTTCTTTTAGAAATCTTCAGAGGGTTGTTCTTCATATATTTACTGGAAAGATACAGCCTGAAGTTCCTGTTCTTAGTGTAAACAGCTAAAATAACAAATACAAGGAATAAGTTTAAAAATTCAGAAAAAAATCTGATACTTGTGTCTGATACTTGTGGTAAAAGATGGTGACTTAATAAAAACAACCTAGTCATTTTGCCATGACTGGTGATAAATTATATCATTTTGCTATAATGGAATGTTTAAAACTTGCAAAGTATGGATACAAAGCATTTTCAAATAAAATGTACACTGGCACATTTCATCTCATGGCAAAGATATGAAATATGTTAACTGGGAAAATTTAATTTTAGCCAACTATGATTTACAATTTTTAAAGAAAATTGCCACATAAATACTGGAGTTACACTCAAGATAGAGAAAAATATTGCTCTTAACCGAAGATTCAAATTTTCTTTTTATTTTTTTATACTAGTCTGAACTGCAAAAAATGCAGTTTGTCATTTATAGATAAAATACTTACCCAAATCACAAAACAAAACTCTGTTTTCATGTTTATCCAGCACCAGTAAATTGAACAATTCCTCTTTACATATGCCAAGTTTTTTAGAGTCCTGTACAGAACATTCACTGTGCAAATGACTTGAAGCAGCTTCAACACATCTTTCATCATCTTTAAAAATTGTTGAAAGACTGCTTTCTTTGGTTCTCTCTAACACTTTCTGAGGAGATTTTCTTGGTAATAACCTGTTATCACAGATGACATCTGCTGGTTTTCCAGGTAAGTTAATGTCATCAACTGTAAGATCTGTAGACTTCCCAGGTATTGAGCTGTCACTTGGAGCCCGGTGTGACACCTTTCCAGGATACTTTACAGAATATTCACTCCCCCCAACAGCAATATATGAACTTATTGTATGACCATCACATGAAACCAGTGGATCCATTTTTTGCTTTTTGTAAACTTCTTTTATCTCTGAATGACCAGCATTAGTTTGATCACCGTCTTGCGTATTTTGGTACAAGTCAGTTGTTGTCTTAGGAGCATCACTGATCATATATGACTGTTTTTCATTGCTTTCTGCACACATGTCTATTAACTTCTTACAAATTTTACGCACAAAATGCCCTTGAATAA